>JAADVQ010000002.1:0-168288 GCA_023335835.1 Elongisporangium senticosum | reverse complement strand
TGAGGCCTACTCTCCTCTGGCCAGAGCTACTCGCCTGTGGGATCCAGTCCTGGCTCAAGTCGCCAAGGAAGTGAACGCTTCGCCAGCTCAAGTTCTTGTCGCTTGGAGTCTTGCTCAGGGCTTCATTACTCTGCCGAAGTCCGTCAAAACCAACCGGATCCAAGAGAATCTGGATGGCGCTGCTGTCCAGCTCACTGACGCTCAGCTCAAGGCAATGGATAGCCTGGATCGATACATTGTCACGTGTTGGGATCCGATCAAGGACCATGCCGTCTAGTCAGAATAAACCTCAGATACTCTATTCAAGAAAGATCGTTGATTTCAAATCAAAATCGATCGAACTAGCGAAGGCAATACGAAGTAAAGTTTATTTGACTCGTTCGCTATTGTTTTAGCAATGCAACTCGATGGAGCAACGAATATTCGCCTTGTACGTCAAACCCAAAGCGCGAAGAAAGAGTTGTAGTTTCCATTTCTAGCAGAACACTTTGATCTTCATTGTTAACGTCAATGCACCGGCATCTCCTAAGCCCATTTGCCAATCAGCGCCATCAGACCAGCACCAAGCCAGCATGCAGCGTATAGCGTGAAGCGCTGCGATCCACTGCGCTGGAGGAACTTCTCGTTGATCGTCATATGGTACGTTAACAGCTCTACAAGGCCCGTGTAGACCAAGATGCCGGCTGCAACGCAGTTGAGGACGCCTTCCACCCACAACGCAGTGACTGATGTGCTTGAGTATGAAGAGCGGATGAGGATACCAATGAACAATCCAATAGGTGTCGTAACGGCAAATGCTACGCCCATCATCAGCACACTTTTGAACGATTCGATAGAGCCGACAGCACTTCCGCCGATAGCAATGCCCTCGAAGAACTGATGGAAGCAGATCGCTCCGAGCAACGTCTTGAATTCAGCACCAGCAGTGACACCGAGGTCGATTCCAATAATGACTGAATGAAACAGCACACCGACCTCAAAGAGGATTGTAGCTAATTTTGCCTTGTTTGAGTTGGCAGTCTCACGTTTGCTTGTCGTTGTTGCTTCATGTCCTTCTTCAAAGAGCTTTTCGTTGTCGTGATAGGTCGCTGATGAGTGCTCTTCATCGTTAGGTGTCGATGCTGTGACGATCGGTGCGTTGCCGTGCACATGACCGTGACCGTGACCATATCCACTGGGATTCTTTTTGGAGAAAAACACCGAGCTCTCGCATTCGATCAGGTGCATGACGACGATAGTTGCAAGCACAACAGCCATGCCCAGACTTCCGTATTCATTGACGATATTGCCCAAGCATGGGTCACTGAGGGTCTCAACTCCATCATTCATCATATGGATAAGACCCGTGGCGATGACAACACCAAATCCAAAAGTCATCAGCACCTCCATAATCATCGAGTTGACCGCTAGCGCTGGGACGTACTTGGACACGATAGGTAACATCACACCAGCCGAGGAGACAGCCAATAAAATGAAAATGGCGCCAATGTGGAGCCCCACGTTGTAATCACCATTGGACGATAAATCCGTGCATCCGCAGCACGTGTCGGACATGTTCGTGGTTTTCTCAGCAGAAACCGATGATTGGCGATGCAGCACGAAGAGAAATGGGAACTGAGACCGCTCCATTTGCTTGGTGTGATTCCCCCCCCCCTTCGAATGTCGCCGTCGGACAAATTTATCCGACGGCGCAAATGGTTTCTGAACTGTAGTTTGAGACGTGGTTCCCTCCGGAAATGTTGGCTTGCGACATGACAGTCGCCGTCGGATCGGGATGCGATTCCCACATCAGAGTGGGTCAATTCGAGGTATTTGACTGCTTTACTGAGAACCCCAGTTCATCCCTGACATGTGGTATTTTGGCCAAAGAAGTGAGTACTTGCTTGCGTACTTGTAAAATGGCCGTGGCCATTCGTTTAGATTATACCACAATGATCCATTTGACTTGGTCTGTATATTCGAAATCGGCTACGGGTCAAAATCATTCAGGTCGCGCAAAATTCTATCCGCTTGACGTTCTAATGCAACAGCTTTGACCACGACTCGTTTCATCGGTTGCTGCACAAGGAGCTCCTGCTCTCTGCAAAGGCGTCTACTCATAGACTCATTAAATTGTTTTGCTTCTTGGAACTCTTCTTGCAACATTTGATATCGTCGCTCCATTGTTTTTGATCTCAACTGCAATTCACGTTGTTTTTTCTAAAGGTTGGCAACTAAAATGGTTAGAGGCATCAACCTAATTTTCAAAACCAGTCAAAACTTACCATCGCATGCTCCAAATCCTTTTCGAGACGAACATACAACTCACGAAGACTCTTCAGTTTCTCTTTCATTTCATCATGGCGCTCTCTGGCTTGACTATGCATTGCTCTATCGTGTATCTGCAAAGCTTCTTGATCCTTTCGCAATTCCTGCCAGAGTTCTGCATTTTTCAGTGTTTCCGTGTTTATCCTAAACACGCTCATTATGCGATTTGAGCAGCATCTCTTCGATAACAGGATCATAGATATGGCGCTTACCTGCGTCGTAGATGCTCAGTGCGCTCTTTCATTGCTGCCAGCATCTGCATTTCGTCTTGTGCAGTCGCCTTCCTCTTCCGGCCCAGCAGATCACAACCGTTTTCTAGCTCTTCTTCTGCTACAGCGACATCTTTGCGGAGTACAGCAAGTTCGAACTGCTCTCTTGTGTAACTATATCGCTCCATGCGTTGCAACTGGGCCACTAGGTCTGTCTTGCGCCGCTCCAGCGTCTCATTCGCCTTCTGCTTCTGTCGAGCGCACTCCCATCTACACAGCAGCAGAGCAGATCAGATCTCCTGCTCCATGCATCACATATTTACGCGGTCGCCCCAACTGATCTATCCCATTCGCACCGCTCATCTGCCAACGCCTGGACGTGCGTCAGCTTTTCCTCCATGCCGGTCAGTCGCGAGGGGAAACTTCAACTGGCCAAAATGCGCGCACTGGAGGGACGCAGAGTGATGGTCTTTTACCTCCTTCTATTCGATGTGTCACGGTAGACAGCGCCCTCCCTTTGGACCGGATAGATACCGGTACCATCGTCGATTTGGCCGAGACAAGCTCAGAGCATGGCGGACGAAGGCTACTACGAGGAACCGGCGAGCGCCGAGGAGCAGCTCCGCATCGCACAGCATTTCCTGCTCTCGAGTCCGCCGGGGCAGGTGCACGAGGTGCTGCGAGACGTCGCGAAGCTCGTTCCCTCGACCATTCTGACCGACTCGGCGCTCCGTGGTGCGCTTCATGCGTATCACGTGCGCCACCTGCTGCCTGTTGAAGTGCCGGATGCCGACTACAAGGTGACGATCTTGTGTATTTGGCGAGAAGGAAACGACGCAGCGCGTGTAGGGTGGTGTACTGAGTCACTGTGTGTCTGTGCCAGATCTTGATTTGCCCCGAAGGTGAAGTGGATCCGTCGCATTACGTGGATCCGATTGGAAAGCGCGTGCTGGGCTTTGACCACATCAAGCAGGTACTGTGCGCAATCTACCTAAGCAAGTGCGTGTATTAGCTCACTCTTGTTTCTCTGTATAGCAATTGGTCCCTGGTGATGTGGCTGATCTGCCGGCTGACTGGGACACTTCGTTTGAGAACGAACGGTAGGGGACCTATCCTTCATTCTCTGTGTGTCTGAATCCCTCAATAACGCACTGTTCTGGTAGCGAGATTGTCCAGAAAGCGCTGCAGTCTTACATTCAATTCGAGTACATGAACCAGTACGTCTCCTGCTTTTTAATGTGCATGCCCGTGATGTGTGTGTTGGGACGTAATCTCACACGTGTTGTCATGTAATCAGGGGCACTGTAGGTGTGTTTGTTCAAGGCACGAAGTTGATTGTGAACCTTTGCACTGAACGTATCAACTTGCGCAACTTCTGGTGGGTTTTACTGGTTCTTCAACAGAAGCGAAACAGTTCAGTTTGTAATCACCTCTTCATTTGCAGGAGTGGCCGCTGGCAATCGCGATGGGAGATCGACTTGACCGCAAACCCGGTGTCTGTCAAGGGCAAAATCGAGCTTCACGTGCACTACTTCGAAAATGGCAACTTGCAGCTGCAAAACGAGCGTGTGGTGGAGGAGCAGGCCAAGTTCTCAAGCCCGCAGGGGCTCGGCGACGCTGTGCTGCGCGTGGTCAAAGAAGCCGAAGATAACTTGCAAACCAATTTGGAAGATATGTACATCAATATGTCCCAAGAAACGTTCAAGGAAATGCGTCGCGTGATGCCTGGTGAGGTGGCTGCTGTCGACTCTCCTTGTGTGATTTGGTGGCTAATGCGAATCTGTGAACAGTTACTCAAACGAAGATGGAGTGGAGCCTTCACATGCACCGTACGGCCAAGGGTCTCGGCCGAAAGTAACTCTGTTTTGAAAACCCACTCAAGTGAATAGCAAAGGAATCGCAATGTTCCGGTGGCTGAAACTTTATATGCTTTGTGTGTATCTTTTATATCATGGACTGTTGAGCTAAGCGACTGCCGCTGCCTCCGCAGCTTCAAGCAGACCGGACTCACCGGATTGAAAGTTTGCAAGGTGCCACGAAAGTTTCCAGACATGAATCACTCCATCTGCGTCTCCAGCAGCCAAGAAATTTCGCTGTCGCGGGTTGAACGCCAAATCGAACATGGCAGCTCCGGACGTAGTGACTGGCGTCGTGCTTGTGGAAGAAGTAGATGCGGTCGATGACGCTGTTGAAGGAGCTGTCATGCCGGTTGGTGGATCTTTACCACGAAGGACCACGCTTGGGTTGACTCGGTCGTTCTTCAGGTCATACAGGTACACATTTCCGTCTTCAGCTGCGATGCCGAAAAGCGTTGGACGAGTTTTCGACCACTCAATCGCGTACAGGTATGATGACGATGGAGTGACTTCCAATGATAGTATTGGCTCCTTCTGCTGGTAGCTGTACATACGTGCTGTTCCGTCTGATGAGCAGGTCAGGAACAGACTTTTGCGAAATGGCGAGAAGTTGACGTCGTATACCGGCCCACCGTGCGTGTCAAAGACAAAGTCCATTGCACTAGGATAAAGTGCGTTTGGATCGAGCTTAGCTTCGTATATCATGGCCAGTGTGATCTCTTTAGATCGCTTCTCCGTGGCGTATGCTTCGACTTGTCGCCGAACGGCTGGAATGCGAGCTGAAGGCAGTTTTCCTACGAGCCGCGCAGCAGTGGCTGTCCATTTCTTCTCACCCTTGAAGTCGGCGGAACGTGCAGTACCCTTGGAGAAGCAGCGCACAAGCCCACCGCCTTCGGATCCCACCACAAACGACCGACTCGTCTTGTCCTGGATGCAAAAGCCGAGCGCCTTGCCGCCAATGACTCTCATGGCGTCAATTTTGACTGAAGGCGCTGTTGAAGCAGCAGTAGCAGCGCTGCTCTGGGGAAGATGCATCACATACCCCTCGACAGGATACGCTAGTTTGTCTCGGAGACGCCAGAAAAGCACTTTGCCGTCGCCGCTGACACTAGTGACCTGTGCTTACAATTGAACAATGAGATCCTCTTGGTCAATTCATCTGGATACAACGGCAAAGCACAGATACGCACGTTATATTCAGCTGCTTGCACATCGTAGACCCAAGCGACTTTGGTCACTGGTTCACGGTGGAAGAAGTCACCAATCCCAGAGGCATAGACCTTGTACTCTTCCGGCTCGGTGTCCCAGACCATAACTTCGCCATTGAACGAGCCAGCAGCGACAATGGATGGGTTGGTTGGATGATACGCCACGCACATGAGGCCACTCTACATAGCCAGCAGTGTTATAGCATCATTGCCAGCAGCTATATATCGATGTTGGTGGCGTCCACCTACCGATGTTTCCAGCACGAGCGTGGGCTTCTGGCCATTAAAATCGGACTGGAAGACGTTCCAGAGACACAAGGCCGAGCGGTAGTTGCACCATCCCGTGTGGTCAAAGCGTCCGTAGGACACGGCGAGAACGGACCCGGTAGAGTTCCACGAGACGCCTGTACAAGACAGCTTGAGAGAGGACTTGGAGGCTTCCCCTTTGGCTTTGCCAACACCTACAGTCGTTGCAAGACGTGTCAATCAGCCACCAAGTTGGTACACTCACGCCTGCAGCACAATACCTGATGCTTTCTGCGCGGGCTGGAAATACGCGTCGTAGTCGAACGCAAACGCGAGCAGTTTACTGATCTCCTTGTCTTCCGACTCCTCCAGGAACGCCTCCAGCCCACCGTACGACCCTGCGGTCTTGCGGCTTCGCGCCATTTCACGGAGCATGGCCGGCCCTATGCGCGCCAGACACTCGAGCACGGCCTCGTTGGGCTCTTCCACCGCATTGGCGGCTGTTCCCTTGGCTCCTGCTTTGCCACCGGTCGCTGCTTGCGCTTCTGTCTGCGTCCCTGCGTCCACTGAACCGCCCAGCGTCTGCGCCTCGCTCTCCCGCGTCTCGATGGCGTCAGTCGTCGTGGCCACCGACGCCGTCACGTGGGTCTGCTTGGTCTTGAAGCGCACGGAGCCTAGACTCACGTCCTGGAACATGGTGCTGGCTTCTCTCTCTCTGGTCCAAAAGATCGCGATAGATCCAACAGTCGCGGGTTCCAACCCACATGGCTACAGTCTCCTGTAGGGCTAACTGACTAGTTTATTAAGGTTCAAGGCAATGCACACAGGCACGCAATAGTATCATATATCCATCCACGTATTCTCTACCAGTCGATCTTGGCGCCGCTCTCATCGCCAGAGCCGCAGCTAGAGCCGCAGCCGACATCGCCAGACGCGATAGGCGTGGGCGCCTTGCCACGCATGGCGGCGCGGAACAGGTCGGCCTTGTACTTCTTGAACAGGTTCTTGAGGCCGCCGCCGTTGAGGAAGTTCTCCTCCAGCTGCGTGAGCGTGAACGACACCTTGTAGTCCTTGACGCTCACGTAGCGGTTGCGCAGGTCCACGGTCACGGGCTCACCCTCTTCCACGAGCTCATGGAACTTCTCGTCCGTGACCACGATGCCCAGCAGCGCGTTGTTGGGCTGGTTGCGCGCGTAGATGTAGGCGAACGACTTGGCGATCACGGCCTTGACGCCCACGGCCTTGAGGCAGATCGCGGCCTCCTCACGCGACGAGCCGCTGCCAAAGGCCGTGCCGGCCACAATGATGTCGAAGCCGTCCTTGACCTTGCCCACGAACTCGGGCTTGACGTACGCAAACGACTTGCTGGCCAGCACCTCCTCCTCGGTCTCGCACTCGGCCGGCCACAGCGGCGATGACTTGTTCAGGCCCATGAACTGGGCCGGGATCACGGCGTCCGTGTCAATGTTGTCGCCAAACTTCTGGGCCTTGCCCGTGAAGCAGGGCGGCAACGCGGCCTCCACGGCGGCCACGGCAGTCTGTTCGGCCGCGATCTGCGCATCCTCGCTCGAGTCGTCGCCGGCCAGCACGGGCTGCGGCTCCGTGACCGTATACTTGTGGGCCTCAAGGTTCACCTCCTCCGAGACGTCCAGCCAGTTGCGGAAGCGGTCGAACTCCTCGCGGTTGATCTTGGCCATGTACGGCGTGGGGTCCACGACCTTCATGTCGAAGCTGGACGCGGCCACGCAGGCGGCCGAACTCAGGTTGCCGATCGAGCCCTTGCCCATGCGGTTGCGAAAGTTGCGATTCTGACTCGAGAGCCACACCTCGTTCTCGGCCGCGACATCGGCGCCGATACCGACACAGAACGAGCAGGACGGCACGCCGACCGTGAAGCCGGCCTCTTCGTACACGCTGATCAGGCCGAGCTGCTTGAGGCGGGCGATGATCTCGAGCGAACCCGGGGTGACGCGGCGGTGGCCCTTGTTGACCGGGCGCTTGCCCTCGGCCATGGCCTGCTTGAGCACCAGAGCGCCCAGGATAAGGTCCTCCTGCGTGGTCGTGCACGCGCCAATGAAGCAGCCGTCCAGCTCCATGCCAACCTTCTCGACCACGGTCACGCAGTTGTCCGGCGACGGGTACATGGCGATGAGCGGCTTGACGTCGCCCAGGTCGATGACGTGGTGGAACGCGTAGTTGCAGCCCTCGTCTGCCTCGAAGAACAGCGCCTCGTCAAAGTGCGAGTCACGGCCGTCCAGCACGCGCTTGGTGATGCCGTCGGCCTGGAACACGCCCACGATGCCACCAAACTCGGTCGTCATGTTGGCGATAGCGAAACGCGCGTCGTCAGACAAGAAGCGCAGACCAGCGCCGCCAAAGTATACAGCGCGCTCGAAGGCCACCGTGTTGCGCTTGAGCTCGCCCAGGATGTGCAGGATGACGTCCTTGCCGCCGATGCCAAAGGCCGGCTCGCCCGTGAACTCGATGTACACGACCTCGGGCACCTTGAACCAGGTCTGGCCCGTGACCAGCGGCATTACGACGTCACCGGCACCGAGGCCGGCGGCGAACGCGCCCATGCCGCCGGCAGAGCACGTGTGCGAGTCGGCGCCGATCACGATCTGGCCGGGCTGCGCGCGCTTGCGGGCGAACTCGGTGTGCATGATGGTGGTGTTGGGCGCCTGGAAGTCTGTGAGCTCGTGCTCGGCCGCGAACTCGGTCGAGAGCTTGATGAGCGCCTTCTGCTTGGGGTTGTCGTTCACGCGCGGGTCCACGGTGTGGTCGATGGCGAGCCAGAAGCGGTCCGGGCGGTGCAGCTTGGGCTGGCCGATGGACTTGTGCATGATGTCCATGGCTTGGAAGGTGAGCTCGCTGGCGATGGTCCAGTCGGCCTTGACGCAGATGACGTCGCCCACGCGCACGAAGGGCTCCGAGAGCCCCACCGCGTGGTGGCACAGGATCTTCTCGATCACGTTCATGGGCGGCTTGGAGGTCATGGCTGCGACGGAAAAGCAGGAATGCCGGTGGTCTCGCGCGTAGCTCTTCGGCTCCTTATCCGCCCATCACAGAAACGTTCAAGGAAGCGCGTGTTTGCGCATTCCAAACCGGTTTCATCGGTACTACCGGTAATGGATACTGTACCCGAACAGATTAGATGCAGCTTGGATTGGACGCTGCGTGTGTTGTTGTTGCGCAACTGCAGATGGTACAATGTACCACTTGGTCCACTGACTATCGTACTTTACGCAATGGACCTTTTTACGAAAGACACGTAAATACTATTCACTGGTCGAACGGCTCACAGCGCATCACGGGGGGTACGCTGTACCCTCCCTCGTCTGTGTACCCCCTGCCTACCACACGCATCAGGTGTTGAAGTCGAGCCATAACCAATCGCTGGCCACAAGAACACCATCGTCATGAGCGGCTCCGAGATCGTATCTGCGCGCAAGGTGGCGGCTGGGGAGATCGCCGAGCCCTTCAGCCTGGCTGTGCGTAACTACATCCAGCATGAGCTCAACGGCCACGGCCCCAAGCTCGTGGGCCTGCTGGCGCACGGCGACCCTGCCGCCAAGAAGTACGCCGAGTGGACCGGCAAGGCCTGCGAGCGCGACGGCATCCGGTACGAGCTGCGCGAGGTCGAGAAGGACGACCTGTTGGACGCACTCGAGGTGGCCAACCACGACCCGGATGTGCACGGCATCATCGTCTACTACCCGTGCTTCGGTGCATTCCCGTCGTTCTACGGCGGCACCATGGACGACTTCCTGCGCGACAGCATCTCGATCAAGAAGGACGTCGAGGGCCTGTGCCAGTTCTACCGCGGCAACCTGTACCGCAACATCCGCTACGTGGACGACGAGAAGACGCAGAAGTGCGTGCTGCCCTGCACGCCGCTGGCCATCGTTAAGGTGCTCGAGCACCTGAACGTCTACAACAAGGATCAGCCCACGGGCAGCCACCTTTCGGGCGTGAGCATCACGGTCATCAACCGCAGTGACATTGTGGGTCGCCCGCTGGCCGCTATGCTGGCCAACGACGGTGCCGATGTCTACAGCGTGGACATTGACTCGCTGTACCTCTTCCGTCGCGGCAAACTCATCAAGACCGACGAGACCCCGGAAACGGCCTGCAAGAAGTCGCGCGTTATCATCACGGGCGTACCCGTCAAGAGCTACAAGCTGCCACTTGAATGGGTCTCGGAGAACACGGTCGTCATCAACGTGGCGTCCTTCAAGAACGTTGACGAGGAAGAACTGCTCAAGGTGAGTAGCGCTTACTGTTTGTTATGGTGGTTTCTATCTGCAAAGGACTGATGCGGAGTTGCTGTGTGTGTGTAGATTGCCGGTGTGCAGTACGTGCCTCTGGTGGGCAAGGTCACGGTGGCCATGCTCCAGCGCAACCTCCTGCGTCTGTACGAGAACTTCCACATGAAGCCCAAGAAGATGTGGCAGTAGACTTGTCCCCACCCGACCCAGCGCCATAGATAGCGATCGATGTCGTCAGTCGCTAGTAGAAGCTTCTGGGCCTGCATAATCCCACAATATATACGCGTTAGAACTCCGAATACGCTGTTTCAAAGTGTTGTTTCTGCTTTGATTGATGATACTCCAGCCCACAGACTCAAGTTGATTTGTGTTTGTTCCTAACGATATTTCAAAACTACGATGACGATGCGCCTTACAATTGGTACGGGTCCACATAGGAAAAGTCTTTGAAGACATGGCGCTTGTTGATCGGCGCGTCCACGCCGGCCGAGTCCACGACGTCCTGGCGCTTGAAGAACTCGGGGATATTGTTCACTTCGCCGTCGCCACGCACGATCGGGCGGAAAGGCACCGACACCTCGCGTTTAAATAATTTTTCCCAGTCGACGGGCGCGAAGAACGGATGGTCCATGATCTCCTGGGCGCCGGTCGGACCTGAGCCCAAGCGCTTGGCCGGATCCTTACACAGCAGCCCGTTCAGCAGAGTGCGCGCTTCGTCCGAGAACGTGCCAGGTATCCGAAGTGGAGCCTTCACGATGTTTTCAAAGTTGCGTTTGCGGTTGGCGTTGTAGAACGGCGTGTACCCGGCCAGCATCTCGTAGATCAAGATGCCAAGCGACCAGTAATCCGCCGATTTGCCGTACGGGATCCGGCGGATCAGCTCCGGCGCGATGTATTCCGGCGTGCCGCAAAAGGTCGAGAGCCCTCCGTTGTTCTTCTTGCTGTCCACGTTGTCTCGCGAGAGACCGAAGTCCGTGATGGCGATGAAGCCTCGGTCGTCCAGCAGGATGTTCTCAGACTTAAGATCGCGGTACACGATGTTGTACGTGTGCAAATGCGAGAGCGCGAGCACCATCTGAGAGGCGTAGAACCGAGTGCGCAGCTCGTCGAAGTGCACAGCTCGCCGCAGATGGAAATGCAGCGTGCCGCCGTTGTAGTAATCCATGACGAAGTACAGCTTGGCGTCGTTCTGGAAGGCGTACCGCAGTTTGACCAGGAATGGATGGTCCACGTTCTGCAGGATGCGGCGCTCCGTCTTGGTGTGCTCGACCTGGTTGCGCTCAAATACGGCCGACTTCTTGATGACCTTCATAGCATACACCTTGCCCGAGTGATCTGGCGTAGAGTGCGCAGGCGACGCATCGCCAGACTTTTTGCGCACCAACATGACTTTACCAAAGGCCCCACGGCCCACGACCCGCATGAGTTCGAAATCATCGATAGTGACCGAGTCGTGAGAACGCGCCTGAGATGATTGCTGGGTCTTGTTGGAGCCAGAAGCAGCATGCGGGGATCCTCTCCGAGGAAGAGGCTGCGCTGGCACTCGCGAAGAGGCCCGGATCTGGTCTTCCTCCACGCGCATCATGTTGAGTCGAACGTTGCGAGCGGCTGTGCGTTGGTACTCGTACGCGTTCGGGGACTCGATGAACTTGAAGACTGTCTCCATTACAGCTTTGCATGTGTATGCTGGAGAGCTGGACTTGCCTTCACCAGGACCAGCCGACAGGCAGATGCATCCAAACGCTGAGATCTGGGCGGAGGACGGACTCGCAGCCAGCGAGGTCTCGCTATCAAACGCCCCTCCGCTGCTTCGATCGGTCTGCAGACTGCCGAGATCCGTGTCCAGCGGCTCGTCCGAGCGCTTCCAGCAGATGCTGTGCTGCGAGAAAAACCGCTTGAAATTGCTGTTCCACTTGGGGTCAATCTTGTGTGTAGACTCAATGTAAGCCACGTTGCCCAACCGGTTCTTGAGCTCGTATTTGTACTGCTCCACCAGGTTGGCCACCAGTTGGCCGCCGTAGCCGAACGCGATGAAGTGGATCTTGTGCGCCGCTGAGGGAAAGATGTAGTTCTTCCAGACGTGGTCGCAGTGCTCCTCCTGCGTGGAGGAGCCGTGGATCGGCTGCTTTTCGGTCTCTCCGTCGGGTCCCACGACCATGCGCTGCGTATTGGTGTTGGGGTTCATGACCAGTACACCGTAGCCGGCCTTGATGGCTGCCTGGAAGTACGGGATCATGGACCCGACGGCCACGCCTTCGTCTAGCAGCAGGGTGCGGCTCCAGATGCCGCAGCTCAGGCCGCGCGAGCTGCAGACAAACACCAGAAGCTTCTCGGCGATGCCAAAGTTCTGCGATGTGTGGAAAATGCAGCGCGGCACGTCCGTGTCGACCATCATGCGGAAGCCGTCGGCCGTGGAGCAGATACTGGACGACGACGAACGCACGCTGCTGGCACGGCTGGACATGCTCATGCCAGGGCTGAAATCCGAGTCCACGGACGCGCGGTCAAACTCGAGCGCTGGGATAGCCTGCTCGATGAACATGCATTCGTGCAGCATGCGCGTGTGCACGTGCGTGATCAGGCCCTTGAGCACTTCCTCGCCGTGGTCGCGACGCTCGTCCTTGGTCAGCCGCTGCTTGGTCTGGCGGTTGCGCACCTGGCCTTCTTCATTAAGCTCGAACTGGTCGTTGCTCCAGTCCGAGTTGTCCACGGGCGTGAGTACGTCCTCGGCGATCGTGCCCATTTCCCTAGGATGCACAAGCGCGAGCAGAGAGGAGGTCGAGCCGCCATGGAACGTCAGTAACGAGTCCGTGCGCTTCATGGGCATGCGATGAAGAGGTATGGCTTGCTCGCTTCGTTCGCTCTCTCCCGACACCAAGCAAACCAGAAATAAATGCGATATTCTTACCATCCGGGCAGACGGCGGCTGGCAGCAAGTCCATGGCTGGCGGCGAGCCCATGGCTAGCGCCGTTCTCGTCAACGGGCTCGAGGTTGAGGTTCGAGGTCGTGCCATTCACTCGCGACGAGTACGTGCGCTGCCACTTGACGCGGATCATGGCGGCCTGACCGTCCGATGGGGAATGATGGCTGTACCACGCGCGCGGGCTTTCTGGGGGACCTCCCGCTCACGGCCCAATGCATCGCAGACCCGTGCGAGAGAAGAGCCAGCGAGCTGCACTCTTCAGTGCGCCACTGCAGAGGGGGCAGGGGTCCGCTTCCAATTCGAACAGAGATCCAGTCAGCATGCGACCCATCCAAATTGCTTTTCATTGAGTCCTCGATATAGTGACCTAACATAATACGAACATTAAGCACAAATATATCGATTTACGGGAATAAAAAACCTGGGTTGAAGAATGTTCAGAGGCGCGCTTGCGGAATAGCCAGCGACAGCTGGCGTCATCCGGACGACAAAGCCGGATTACTTCACCAGTAAAAGTGACCGCGCATTTGTGGTCTTGCTGACGTTGGGATGAGCTCCCATTAGTAGACCGGGAGGCATTATACTACAAACTCAACAAACCTACAGCTGGGACAGGGTACGTTCAATACAGTGTGGACACCAGTTCTGGCTATCAACACCGGACACCTCTCCATGGGGGATGCGTCCTAGATGAGCGACACGACGCGGTCCCAGAACGTGGCCTGCGTGGTCCCCGAGGGGACATTGGACAGCGACGACCGGTCCGATTGCGCCTCCGAGGAGCTCTCGGGGCTCTCGCCATCGTGCCAGATGGCTTCTGGATCCTCGTCCTTGCGATAAGGAACATGTGGCGGGTGTGGCTTGTCCACGCCGCTGCTAAGCCCAAGGCCATTGGCTCCGCTTGGACCGCCGATGGTGCGAGCGCTGCCGTTCGTTGAGCTGCTCGAGAACGGTGAGTCCGCGTGCGCGTATCGGCCGCGGTGGTAGTCGCGTGGAGCTCCGCTGAACGATGCATAATTGCGCTTCTCGGCCTCGGTCAGCACTTCAACTTGGTGCCGCCAGACGGCGACCTGCTGCATGAGGCTCTCGACCTCTTCTGAGTGCTCCTCGGCCAGCTTCTGCAGGTACTCGTCGTGCTCGCGCTGCATGGTGTTGATGGTGTCTTCCAACTGCTTCTGCGACCGACGGTCAGCCAAGAGCTTGGCGTTCGCAATCGATTTGTTGGATTCCTGCACGAGCCGCTCTTCGTGCTCCGTGATGCGCTGAATCGCACTGGTGCGAGCCGCCTCCACCAGCTGCTGGTACTCCTGCTTGGCGCCCACCAGCTTTCCTTCGGTAGCCTTGAGCTTGATGCGGGTGACCTCCAACGTCTTGTTCTTGCCTGCCAGTGCCTCCTGCAATCTCGCAATCTCCGCATCTCGAGCCTGCACCTGCTCGCGAAGATCTCGCTGAACCTTTTCAGCCTGTTCGTACTTGAGTCGCTGCTCGCGATGCGATTCGTGGACCGCGCTGATCTCGTTGCGAATGGATGCATTTTCAACCAGCGCCAGATGCAGATTGCTGCTGAGATCGATGTGCGCCTCCGCGACGCAATCCAGACTTGACTCGAACGTACGCGCTGGGTCGTGCTTTACACCACGACGAGAGGAGAGTGCCGGGTCTGCATCCTGCTCGGCCAGCTCGGTTTCCAAGAAAGGACTGAAGTCTACGCAGAATGGAGTCACAAAGCAACGCAGTCATCCATGGATATGTTAGCCATCCTACTCGGCTACCACACGGAACAGCGAGTCCCACACTGGCATTACTCACCTTTAAACCACCGAAAGCAGATGGATGTGGGCCGTGACGCGTTCGTGAGTAGCTTCATGACCGAAGAGAAGGACTTGCCACAGGTACTTTCGTTGTTGACCGAGATCAGCACAAAGCCTTTCGTCAATCGCTTCTCACTGCATACAAATCACAATCCCAATCAGTCAAAGCACAGAGCATCAGCCCGATAGAATCGCACCTGCCCATGTGGCCGAGTCGTGATGAGAAGAACTGTCAAGCACGAGAAGAAGTGAGCCCCAGATTCAACAAGCCCACAGCATGTATCCCTAGGCTTACCGCAGGCGGGGTCTCCAGCATGGCAGCTTGCACATCTCGAATCTTGCAGGCACCAAAGCATAGTCCCAGCGGGCCCGTGGAGGTGCTCCAGATGCCCTGGCCTTTGCGCTTATCCAGCGTCTTCCATGTCTTTGCATCATCTTCCGCGTCTGCGACCATGTCGTTCTTGGTCTTGCCCACGTAAGGCATTCGTTTTTGCCGCAGTTCGTGCAGAATGCTCTGCGGCAGGAACGAGAAGAAGCCTCGAGAGACCTGATCTGAGTACTCGCCTCCGATATCGTCCCAGGAAAAGATGTTCTCGATCTGGTTGTTGGAGCTCAGCAGCATATCTGCCGTGTCGTTGCGCTTGCGGCCAAAGATGTCTCCAAACACGGAGCTGAAAATGCTCACGCTCTTGCGCGAGTCCACACTGTAGCTTCGTTGCGCTGCCGTGGCTCCGTCCATTGCAACCAACGACGCCGAGGCGCCTTTGCTTGCGCTTCTTGTTGATATCACGGATGAACCTTGAAACGTGTCGTCCATGCTTGCACCGAAACTGGAGCGTTGGCTTCTTTCATTTTGTGTCTTCGCGTCCTTCCCAGTGCCTGTGACGACGGTGTCGCCGTCCTTTAAATATAAGCTTTTGCTGTGGTGTCGACTCGATAGTTGCGGGTCGTAGAGAAAACGGAGTCGCAGCGGCATGCCGACCGATCGCAAATGAAGCAGCACCTTGTCAAACGGCTCATCAGCCACGTCAACGCCATTGATACGCACGAGTTTCGAGCCCACGTTCACGCGTGCCAGATTAGCGTCCAATTCGGAGCTGTCCCGCAGAAAGCCACCAATAGTCGCGCCGAAGTACTTGCCTTGCTGCTCATACGTGGGCGTGAGTCGAAGACCGAGGCCCGAGTTTGTGCCTAGCGAAGACCGCAGCTTGGATGCGAACACAGGCGCTTTGGTCGCCAGCTGGATGTTCATTTCCTCGAGCGCCATGGCGAAAGCCGGCATACCGCGAAAGTAGTGTGGGAACGGCGTGTTGGCTCCGCACAGCAGGAAACAGCTGAGCATGATCGCAGGCATGATCTCGGTGCCGCTGTTACTGACATTGCCGTAGTTCTCAAGCCGCTGCAGGAACTCGTCCTGTGTCAGTCCCTTCTGCGAGCAGTACGTCTGCGTGTTCTCGATCACGCCTTCGAGCCAGGCGTGCAGCTCTACCATGCGGTCCTTGCAATGCTTGGCGTGGAAGATCTTCATGTAGGCTTGCGACAGTCGCGGCACCACCATGGACGAGAGCACTCCAGAGGCATGCGTCACGTATTGCTGGAAATGGCGATACCGTCGGTAGATCTTCCAGCTACACATATGCACATCGTTCAAAGACCATCTACAGCTCCGCTCCAATTGACCAGAAGCAGTCGAAATAGAACGTACCACTTGCTGTTGCCGTCCTTGCCGCCCATGCTGCACTCGATTACGTATCTGTGGCATCGGAAACGACAGCGGTGATCAGTACTCCAGCTATGCCATGCCTTTCAGGTTGCATCCACATACACATCGACGCTATCAGGCGAGCGGTAGTAGCCCAGTGGCTTGACTGTGATGCTCTGCGACGCAATCTGCGCTGCGATCTGGCGCCAGCTTTCCAGCACGGTGAACGCCCGGTTCTCCTCCTGCACGTGCGGATGGGGCAGCGCCAGCGCTCGGCCCAGCCGCTCCATCAGCGACGACGACTCCATAGCTGCTCCACACTGCTCTCAGTGAGCCAATGGCTGGTGTGGTGCACTTGAAGAACGGAGCTTCCGCGGTCTATAGAAATGCGCCGCCGATGACGAAGAACTATCGAGTGGGGCGGACCAAGATGACAGCCTTGCGAAGAAGAGAAATTCCGAGAAAGAAGCCTGTTCATTTCTGTAATTTACACTTTACATAATTGACGAGACTGCGTATGGGTATTTTGATAAACGAATTCTATCAATACATCTATTATGGAAGAGTATAACATATATGATATTACAGGTATTCACGATACAAGGGAAATGTACCTATTAACGGCTCCGTAGAGCAGAAGAGCATGCTGGGCCAGCTGGGGGTGGATCATCCGCCGTCATGTCTCCGGCCGGGCCGACATGATTTGAGTGAGTGGTCGATGGTGGGACGACGGCACAATCGGTCGCCAACTTGCGGACGCGCGAAGAGCTCTCTCTCCCTCCATGGCCAACCCGAAATGGGCCCTGGAATGGGTTCCCATTCGATGGCTCCAAAGCGTTCAGTAGAGATCAGAACTCCCCGACCTTGAAGCGCTCTCTCCCACTTCTCCATGCTGCTACGTGCAGCTGAGTCTATCAACTGCTGGCTACACTGGCGGCCTCTCATGCATGATGGACAGATCTACGTTTCCATGATGGGCCTGGTCATGCCAGTTGACATATACGCACACAATTTTGGATTGATGATCGATGAGGCCCAAATGTAATCTCCTAAATGTCTCGGTCCACGCGAGTGGAGCAGATCACGCCCTTCTCGGCCATGCGCGCTGACGTCTCTGCCCGGAAGTACTCGCCTTCCACTGATTTTATTCTAAATTGAACTGTTGCACAAGAAAATGAGTTGGTTGCGTCCATCATCATCTCTCCTCCATGCAGGCCATCACTTACATCTACGGGCCTCGCCCAACGTGTTCATCTTCTGGAAGAGCGAGCGCACGTCCTGCACGTTTTCCTGCAGCAGCACCAGAGAAACGTGAGTCGCCAAGAATACATTCACACCACGACCTCCTAGCATGGGCGAATCAAACGTACTGGGTGCACGAGATCGAGGAAGCTCGTCTGCCCGGGGATGAGCTGGTGGCCCTGGTACCCAAGCACGCGTGTGTAGGCCGAGGATGAATACAGAAAGATCGCCGAGCTGTCAGCCGAGACCAGCGCGATGAGGTCGAGACACTGCTCGCAGATCTGCTGGTAAATCTGGAGTTGCTGGACCTCGTGCTTCAAACTTTCGACGAATTCTTTCTTCCGCAGACGAGACTTGCGCGAGTGATCGCGGTTGCGCTCTCGACTCTTTTCCTCTTTCAGCAGCGCGGCCTTTTCCTCCTCGTTGAGTCCGTCTGCGGAAGCGCAAGAAGCGCGTGAGACCTTTTCCATCAATGCACGCAAGGGAATGCACATGAAAAAACGTACCGTAGTTTTGCGCGTTGGTCTTCATCATGGCCGAGAGCAGCTCCGGCGAGATCGTGTGCGAGCCCAGATCCGGGTGCATCATGCGCACAGGCGTGCCCACAGACTTCATGGGCATGGGCGCGCCCGGGAAGCCCGAGGACGGGTCGTACAGTCGGTTCATGTCGTTGAACGCCAGCTCGCTGGTGCGATCATAGATTGGCGCACTCGTGGGCGCCGCGGCGCCAACGAACATGGAGGACGCCATACCGCTGCCAATGCCGGCTGGCAGCGTCATGGAGGTCACGTTGTCGATCTCAAGGCCCATGCCAGCGCGCTGCTCGTGGTACAGGTTCTCAAAGTAGGCCGTGTTGGCCTGGATCTTGTCGGCCTGCGCATTGTACGGCTGCATGTCGTCGGCGCCTGGGTCCAGCTTGATGCCCATGAGTTTCGCGTACTCCTCGACTGAGGGAAAGCTCTGCTGCGGCTGCTGCTGCGCGTCCATCGTGGGCACGAGGCCCGGCACAAAGGCGTTGCCAAAGCCCTGCGAGCTGTCGAGACCCGGGAGCCCCATGGGGCCCGGCTGCTGGTGCGGTGGCACGGCGCCCGGATGGCGCAGGCCGAACTGCGCGGCCATGTTGGGGTCCAGCATGGAGTCGTCGTGCATGGCCATGTCGACGTCATCTTCGGAGGGGGATGTGAAGTCCATGGCAGTCCGTCGCTTGGGGAGTGGAAGAGAGAGAGAGAGACCTCTTGGTGTCGTCGTGCGTACTGCAGTGAGCCCTTTGATTTGCAAAGATGGAACAGCTCCCCCCTCCAGCAAGGGAATAAACCACGAAAAACCTTAGAAGGGGCGTAAAACCTCAACGTCTTGTTTCTCTCTCTCCGTTGGATACTGCCAGAGGCTCTTCTGGTTGTGGTCAGAAAGCTCCCATTATGCCGGCGGCGGCTGCGGTTGGTCGCCTTCGTTCCTTTCTTTCTCCGACTGCCTGTATCTGGCTGGTCTGATACAGACAGAAGCCACTGTTCTCTTGCTGACTGTTGCCCCGATCGCCCTCGCAAGCTTCCGGCCATGGTCTCGCGTTGCGGGCAGCACATGCCCAGGAGGACGGTTGCGCTCCTTTTTATGACCCCATGGCCGCTCAGTCCCGTACGAAATCCCGAGTGGAAGGAGAGGAGCATGGATATTCCACCCCACGGCTCTTTGCTAACAAATCTGTTGTGTCTTCGCGCCCGAGTCAAACCAGCGCATCTCACAGAGAGGCAGAGAGCGCAGCGGAGGTGCCTTCGCCGAAGCCTCTTTCGAAGGAACGGAGGCAGCAAAGAACAAGAACAGACAAAAGTGCCTGGCGTGGGACACATGGTTTCGCGGAGGGAGACGGAGGAATGTACAGTACCTGCGCACCTATCACACTATCCGTCCACTCCAGAGCAAAGAAAGCGAGACCGAACGATTGACTGTTGCGTTCGCTCACATCACAGCAACTGGATTCCGCCCAGCGTCATGAGCTCAGCCAGCCAGCCTTTCAGGCTAATGGAGCTGATGCAGGAGTTGTATACTCGGAGTTGAAACGCAGCAGAACGGTAAACACTGGCTTGCTAACTCATGTCCCGTAAGCAGGGAAACCTCCACTAGACAATATCGGATACCACAAGAGAGGTATCACTGTACACCAGTTCTTTATTTTATGCAATTCATATTAGGGGTTGTCAATATAGGCAGCAGCAGATTTTGTTTTTGCGCATCTGATGAAAAAAATCCCTGGCCTCTGATTGGCTAGAAAAATGATTCCTTTCGGAAGCAATGTTGGGAGGCAGCGCGTTGCTTTTTTCAGCGATCAGTGTACAAGTACCACAATGAGCGCAGGCGCAGAAGTGGATGCAGCTAATGGGGCGGTGCCTGCTGCGGCTACACTCACAGTCTGCTGGTCGAAGTTATGCAAGAAGGTGCCGAAGCCCGAGCGTGAGGACTCTGCGATGTGCTCACGTGATAACGAAGGCTGCACTCAGCACATGCACATGGCGTGCTTAGCTGCAATGCTCGCTGCATTTGGTGCAAGCGCCGACTTCTACAAGCATGTGTGCAGTAAGAGATGCTACAACGCGATCATGAAGCAAGCAAGGATGACCCAAGCGGCGGCGCAGACAGTAAGAGGAGGGTCTCCTGATGCAACGACGACCCCAATACAAGCGTGAGCTCTCCGAGTTGCTTGTTGGACTGGATGACGTCCGGCAACAACTACAGTCGCTACCGTGGTGGTGATAGTCACGGTGGAGGCACTAAGATGACTATTTCTGGTGAAGTCGTACGAGCAATCGCAGACAGCACATTACGACACCAAGAAAGACCAAAGACGTGATGACCAAGATCAACGCCCTCGAGAAGTCCTACAAATCAGCGGTGGATTGGCTAAGCGCAACTGGCCAAGGTGTAACTGACGAATCTTCTCTGCGCAATGCTATTGCAAAGCGGTGCGCACATTATGATGTGCTCCATCCGATAATGGCAGATCGAGCAAGCACACGACCACTTCTGCTTAATACAGATGAAGCGTTTGCCTTTAGCGATGATGAATCGGACGCACAAGACCACGAAGACTTTCAAAGGCTAGCTCTGATGACACAGAGACGGACACTGCTGGCGGCAAAAAGAGACCAAGCAGTACACCACATTCAATTGCAACGCCGAAAAATCCAAGAAGAAGAGAATCATTACTGATGCCGACGAAATGACCGCATTTGTGGAAAAAAAAGAAGCTCAACTTACCCAGAAACGAGACTTTCATCGCATAAACGTGAAGTTTCAGCAACAACAAGCAGATATTCAGCAAGAAGAGCTGTCTATTCGGAAGTAGAAGTTGGAGGATGAAGCTCGAGAAGCCAACGCTCGTATCGAAGAAGCAACAGCTCGTGCTGTCAAATTGCGCCAAGAAGCTGAGTACTGGTGTATGCAACAAAAGATTACGTTGCTGCGCGAGCGCAAACAACTTCAAGACGACGGTGTTCCACAAGAAGAGATCGACTTGCTACTACCGTTAACCACGCGTTTCTAGCAGATAGCACAACATCTCGTCTCGACGTTTGCCAGCACCAGCATCATTTGACAAAGAAGCATTGAGCTCAACATCATCGCCAAGTAAGTTGGCGCGAATATCTTGCTCCCAATCGAGCGGAACTGGATCACTAATAAAAAATTGTGGAGGATGGATACACACATTTCGTACCGAATTGCACGTTTCATGTCTGATCGATTCCTAATCATCACGCGCATCGCTTTAAAATATTGAAATCGAGCCTTGAGCAGCCCAATGCAGTGCTCGGCTTTGATTTGTGCTTTCGCAAGCTTGGTGTTGAAGTATGATGGGGATCGAGGTCTCCTTTTGGGGCTTCTTATTCGCTGGAATCATCACCGACGACGCCTGGAAAGCCGAGTCGCCGAGTAAATATTCATTACCGCGGAACAATTCAGCTGATCGTTGTTGCAGAGGGCTGTTCATCCACACACGATTGTCGTGGACTGGCCTGGCCAGCCGTCAACAATGTTCCTGACTCGAGCCATGTTGTCACATGTGATGACTGCATTTATGACGTACATTCCCTTTCGGCAGTTTTAATCTTCTCCGTTGGCAGATGGCTTGAACTCAAGCGGAAAGAGCGTTCCATCTGTCATCCTGATGCAGTTGACGAACCCGATTTGTCTTGAATACGACGAGCGATAATCTTGCGCTCTCGCTCGTCAGGCCATGTAATCGTTCGGTCATGCAACTTAAGCAACGTCTTCACAGCACGAGCAGCATAGTCGCCTATTGTACCCTTTCCGAGACCCAAGTTCAGCGCCTGCTTGGACCAAGTATTGTCGTTTCCACACACCCCGAGACACTTGAGGAGGACCATTAAATGTAGCTCGGCATTCCCATGGAATGGACTCGGTGCGCTGGATCGAAACACAGGATCGCCACCAATAAGGCCGACGATACGATGAAATGACTCCCTTCGAACGCGAAAAAGCTCCAGAAACTCGGTGTCATTGACGTACGCGTGGTTATAAAGGAGCGCCTTCCATCGGTCGCCGCGCTTCCGGTAGAACGTTGGTTTTGCCACGTAGCGCGTCGACAGGACGCGTCGGTACTCCGACAGAAAGAAGGCATCGAGGTCATCTTTGAGGAATCGTGCTCGTTGAAGAGGAGCCGAACGTGTGCCGCCTTCTTTTGCTTGTGAACGATCACTTCGAGCTTGCGTAGCATCGCGATACTCTGTGCGGGACTTCAAGCCAAAGGAAATCTTGCTGGTACTGCTATGTGTGTATGGGGGTGGTCAAATATCACGTGCTATGATTGGTTGAAAATCGGATTTCTTGTATCTGATCATATTTGTGTGTCAGGACCCCTATTGTTAAGTACGAATGCAGCTTGCTGCTAACTATGCTCTAGTACCCAAGATGGAGATCCCGAGCGTACGAGTACTGGTCGTGGGGGACTCGGGCGTGGGGAAGACCACACTGCTGCAGGCGCTATGTCGAGACGATAAGGTCACAGACGCTAACGAGCCCCCGCCGTCGCATCGATGGACCACAGGCTGCGACGTCCACGTTCTGGTACATACCTGCCTCATGAATGGGGGAAGTCCAACGGGGGTCTGACATGTTGTTATGAGCAGTTGTACGCCTATCGCGACACTTACGGCTCGGAGAAAGAGACGTACGTGGAGTTTGTGGACGTGGGCGGCCACCCCAAGTATGAAATCAGTCGCGGAGTGTTCTACAATGACGTACAAGGTAGAGAAGACAGCGGACGGACAAGTCTGCTGGAATGAAGAGCTCATGCCTGTGCTGGCTGTGACAGGCGTCGTGTTTGTGCACGACCTGAGCAATGCGCGGTCCTACGACCATCTCAAGATCTGGCTCAGGTGCGTGCATATCATTACTGTTGTCTATGGGTTGCAGTTGCAGTGCAAACTGATGGCGCCTTTGCGATCGCGTTCTGCAGTGAGCTGACCACCACTCAGCGAGCCAAAGGCTGTGTGCTGCCGTCGCACAATCGACCGGGCGAATATCCAACGGTTCGTGTCACATCCTCTCAGTGGGGCGACGCTGTTGTAGATCTCACGGCCCAACTCTGGTGCAGCTGCAGGCTATGCCCAAGCTGATTATCGGCTGCAAGAAAGACATGATCTTAGCCAGCGCCAAGCGCCCGACCATGCTGAACGAATTCCGCACTGTCGACAGCATCGAAGCGGTAGATTTGCCCATGCTGCTCCTTGCACAGTCCACGGAGCCTTAACGTCTGATGATGCCGTTTGCTTTGTATTAGAGCGCCGAGCCGTTTGCGATGGATATGAATTCGTTCCGAGTCTTCATCGAGCACACGATCGCGTTCGCCAATCGAACGAACTCCAGCTATGGCGTCGACAGCTCCAGCAATAGCAGTAACTACGGCCCTTCCTCGGCGCCTGGGCTCCGACACAAGCCCTTGGCAGCCCAGCAGCTCCCGCCGCGTTCCAACAGCCCTTCGGCCATGGCCGGTCGACCTGCTGGCTGGTGGCGATAGATCTCTTGAGACGAACACAGCGATGCGATGTGGCTCAATGCGATGTAGAATAATAGATCTGTGTTGTTTATACAGGATAATGTCTTTCTTCTCATATACCAACGCGATTGCCTGGACTTGCATCCGCCCAGAGGCAGCAGCGCTGGTGCTTTAAAATTCGACTGACCCGCGGCTGTTGAACGAGGCCGCGTGCACGTCGTCCTCATGTTCGCTGTTGTCGAACGAAGGGCCGCGATGCGTCCGAGGGTGGACACTGAACGTGTCGTCGCTGCGCGCCGATTCGAATTCTCCATCGCCGTTGGTGAGCGAGTGCGAGGGCGAGAGCACAGATCCGGCCATGACCATGGACCGCCGACCGCCTAGGAGCGAGTTGTTGGCGCCCTCGTCACGCGTGATGGTCGGAGTCGGCTGGTAGGACGCGTCCGTGGCCACGCTGATGCGCGTGTGGTTCTCCTGCACGCTGCCTTCTCGCAGAGCGTCGATGCGGTCGCGCAGCGTCGTCGTGACGGGAAGAGCGCCGGACGCCTGCGCCTTCTTCTTGGGGGAGGTCACCGGCATGAACGGCGCATCGTGATGCAGCGAGTCATCGTCGTCATAGTTGATGCCAGCCGCAGCAGCAGTGGTGGTGGGGTTGACGGGAGCCTTGTCGTACCATCGCTTGGGGTGCATGAGCCCCGACGCGGGCTCCTGGTTACGTGGAGGTTGAGGCTGGGGCTGCACTGGCACGGGAGCAGGCGGCATGGGCTGCTGCTGCTGCACGTACTGCTGTTGTTGCTGTGGAGGCGGAGCCGTTTGCTTGTAGCGAGACGGGATGGCCTGCGAATAGTTCACTACTGGCGCGTTCTGCTGCGGCGGAGGAGGCGGCTGAGCATACTGCTGTGGTTGTTGACCATACTGCTGCTGCTGTTGCTGGGGATGCGGCTTAGCGTACTGTTGCGAAGGCTGGGCATACTGCTGCTGTTGTTGGTGCTGTGGGGCGTACTGCTGTGGCAGCGCGTAGCCGTTTGCCGAGACCTGCGGACCCTGAACCTTGGGAGGAGGCGGCACGTAGGGCTTGTTCTCCTTGGAGTAATTAAACGTCGTCTGCTGCTGGTTCTGGTTCTGCGCTGGGAATCGTGCCTGTTGCGCCTGAGCGTAGCGCATCTGCGCCTGTTGACGCTCCTGTAGCTCTCGCTCTCGCGCCTGCACGGCGGCCATGGCCTCCTGCCGACCCTTGCGCTTGGCGCGCTTGACGCAGACGCAGCAGCAGAGCAGCAGCAGGATGAGCAGCAGGGCGACACCGCCGATGATGCTCCACCAAATCCAGTCGGCCCAGCCCAGCGCGCCGTTGAACGTGTCTTCGTCCGCGGCCGCCGACATGCTTTGCTCAGGTGATGGAGGGAGGCCAAATACCCGGCGCTTTTCGCTGGCGCTCGAACGAGGATGGGACCAGAACAGAAGAAGCTGGGGATGACCCCCCACCCCATTGTACCTACCGCAAGGTGGTAAAAGAAGCCAGTTGCCTGCGAGAACACGTATATAAAAATGTTAACCGGATGATAGTAAAGAATGCATTATATTATTTAGAACTGTATAATTGAATATAATTAATGCGATCCGAGAGTGGGTCAAGAGTCGGCCGTGTGAACTGGTGATTGGCGATATACAAGTATACTCTATACTTCTATATGTGACCAACGTAAGGGCAGTTTCGTGAGCGAGACTGGTAGATAAGCGTCATGCACGCTTGCAGGCATGGAGCACCGTCCGTGAGATTCGACGACGCTGTGTTGGGACACTGTGGTCGCTTGGGTGAGCCTGTCAACGCCTGGTTTGGTCGAAGCATTGCTGTGCCGTATAGTATTGGCTCCAAACCCTAAGCCCTAACGCTAAAGTGTTGGTTGGATCAAGATAACCACCACACGTGGGACCCGCCAGTCATTCACGCGACTCAGAAGCAGGAAGAGCGTGCGTGGGGCACGAGAGTCTTGTGGGCGGAAGAAAGCGCAGAAGTCAATTGGTCACATATAGTTCAACTGGTCTGAAGTGACCACTAAGAACAAGTTGAAGATCCCGATGTATTCTTGGCTGATAGCTGCGCACCAGCTGCTCTGATCTTTTCGCTTCAAGCCTTTGCAGGATTTTGGTGGCAGTTTAGTACGGTATCTATACCGGTATTTGAACATACAGCAGTTTTGCGGATTTTAACACAGTGTGGTCCACACTAATCACACACATAACTCAGCGTATCTTTCGAGAAGTCGCCTGTTCGGCAGACAACACAGCGTGATAGCGATGCTGCCCACAAGCAACTCGCGCAAGCGTCATATCCAAGCTGCGGCAAACAACAGAAGCGACGACGACTGGTCTGACTTGACAGTAGGCAGCGGCAGCCCTCGCCTCAGCCTCAGCCTCGGCTCGTCCGACGAGTCTCCGCAGGAGCAAGAGGAGCAAGCCGTGACCAAGACGGATAGAGCCACGCAGTACTCGAACAGCGACTGGAGCGACATCCCGGAGCTTGAGCCAACGAATGAGCCTGATGGAGACCTATACGAACAGCGAGAAAAGCCATCTTCAACAATGCGCAATGGACGGAGCAGAGCCCCTCAACACCACCAGACCAACGATGCAAGTGGATTACGCCGACGCAGCCAGACTGCGCAGGTTGCATCGGCGAAGGCTCAAGCGACGTCTGCTCGTAGTCGGGAAAAGCGTAATCGAGGGAAGCAGTCCAAGGCCACGACAGACGCCACGAAGCCAGCTGGTCCAGCCAGTTCCATGGGCGATTCTCCATTTCCTTCCATCGACACGCAAGAAGCCGCGTTCGTGGCGTGCGTGGCGCTTACGCTAGTTGGATACGCCATTGCCTGTATCTACAGCTTTTTCCACCCAATCCACGTTCCTCTGCCGACTCTCGAGTCCTTGCAGCAGCCGTACGACGTCTCCAATGTGGCGCTGCAGATCCTGCACCCAGCCAACGACTCGACTGTTCTCGATGGACCCGTGCATCTGGAATGGACGCTGCAGCAGTTCCCAGCTCACGCGCTGGAGCTGTTTGGACCCGAACCATTCCATTACCGTGTCTACGTCAATGACGCTCAAATCGTTTCAGAGATCGGCTTCCTGGTATTAACTGACAATGACGATCTGCGCATTCAAGATAACGCAGTGGACGATGAAGGACAGCAGATGAACACGACGCTGCGTGAGCGGCTTATGCCGCGCCTGTTCCCGACGGCTGGCAGCTACGTCATCCACGTAGAAGTGGCATTCCCCATCCCGGGAGACCACGGCCGGGTGCACAAACTGCACGACCGTGTTTACTTCCACAAGATGCCTGCTGCAACCACTGAGCACAGATTACGGATCTTGTCGCCAACCAACGCTTCCGTCTTTACGCGTGGCCAGCCAGTCGTGCTGGAATACGAGACGTTGAATCTGCACGCACTTCAAGTGGCGATCGATGGAGATGTGGCGATCGCGAGCAAAGTGCGCGTAAACGACGGCAATCTGCTGCTCAGAGGGCTCGGGCCAGGTGAACATCACGTTGAACTTCGCGGCCTCGCAGCCAGTGATCAACAAGCAATGGCTGCGCACGCGCACTTCACGATCGTTCTGTCATTAGAAGAAGACAGCCATTGAGCTGAATGTGCATGTCGTTTGTAATGGACTTGGGATTGTGTAACCGCTTTGACATGCCGTCCGTTCGATGGTGTTACGGTATTTCCATTCTCGATGTTGGAGCGGTGTGTATTTTTTTACCTGCCGTAGCTGATAAATGACGGTGGTATTATCTTTGCAAACTTGAAGGTTGAAGCTTGACACTTCCCTCTTTAAACAGATAATTCATAAACAAGCCACAACTCGCCGGGTGCGTGATCTTCGGGAGGGGTCACATTCCCTTCTCTGCGTGTTGATAAAGAGTCCGCATTCACCATCTTCCAGAAGAGAGAGAAAACAGAGATGATGATCTTCATCAAAGGAGGATGGCCTCTCCACCCGGAACCGGATCTCTTCAGTTTGGAAGGCTATGTAGAACCAGCCTCATGAATCAAGCACGGTGGCTTCGTCTTTCCTCTAGATGTTGAACTTCGGGTTACCAAATTAACCTGTTCTATAGCTCACTCATTCTCTCCATCCGCTCCCACTCCCTCTCTCATTAGGACAATCCCAAGGCAAGATTACGCGGGAAGCCATTTTTGAGGCTTTCTGGTGGGAGCGACCTTCTCCTTCCTCACGCCCCCCGACTTCAACTCACGCAATCCAGTACAGTATGCTTCGGTTACGGTAGGTACCTTGGCTGCTGAAGATGCGGGTGGGAAACTGGGTCGTCCCTCCCTCGAACTGAAGTTCTCGTCTGCAAACTTCAACTTGCATTTGGTAAGACACCAGACAGACGGCCGCCATCAGCCTCCGGCCAGCTGATTCTGCCTCCAAACGTCGTAATGTGGATTACCACTCGCTGCACTCATACCGGTAGCCCTACCCCGTTATCCTTGAACGACGCGGTACGGTACCAAAATGGAACCGTCTATGCGCACACTTAGCTTGACAAATTCATTTTCCTAGGAAAGCTAATATCAGCCTGTTGCTGTTCCTGTACACGGCCTTGAACTTGAACTTTGCTAAACTTCAGTTGCAGTTGTAAGCAAGGGATTGGGGTTCACTCCACGTCGAACTCTGAACCTACCTACCCAGGTCCCTCTGAGGGGCTAAAACCTTTGAGGTTTAATGCATATAATTGCGATGTTTTGCAGGCAATTTTCCACAAGCAGTTGGAAGTGGCGCTTTTTGGTCGAACGTGCTGGTGCGTTCTTCAACTTGCAGCGCTGGAGCCTCAACTTACACTTCAACCTTTGGCCATTGGTACTCCCCCAGTGGGCTCGCAAAGTCCCTCTCTGGTGGCTCCTCCTTCTGATGAAAGCGGAAGCTTAAACTCACCCACAAAAATCTGCACTATGATGCCATCCACAGTCGAGTGACAACAAGAGAATCATCGCATCAGAAAAACTGTAATGATGATTATGAGGAGCAACGATGCATGAACATACACATTCTTTATTCGATTGGAGACTTTCTCTATAATTATATTTCGCTTCTCTTTAAATTCGCGAACCCACTTGAAATTAGGCCGACTAGGCTTGAGGTTTGGTCCCCGCCCGTCCACGACCAAACGATCATGACGAGACGACTGGTTTTTGTACGCGTGCACTTCCCCCCTGTTTCTCTATTAAATTCGAGAGGGACCGAGCTGCGCCTCGGCCGGGCCAGGCCATTTGAGATTCCGCTTTGGAGCGAACACCTGCCGGTTCCCCCGTTCAGCCTTCAGATCAGCTCTTTCGACGGATGACGTCGCTCGCGATGCCGTCCGAGATGTTCGCCTCGTCCTCACGCGCCTCGCTGCAGATGCTGCTCTCGACGCCCGCGACCTCAGCCGACCAGGCCGCTGCTCATGATCAGGACCGCGCCGCCAAGAATATCGTCCTGCCAAAGCTGCGCATCCCGACCGAGTCTGAAGTCCGCTCGGTCCAGCACCGGTATCAGTACCAGCCTCAGCACGAGGCGCCCCAGCAGCCGTGGCAGATCCCAGCCCAGAAACAGCAATACCCGCCGCTCACGCCTTCTGGCGAGGACGGCAAGTCCCAGTCGCCCTCGTCGCCGTCTTCTTTCTTCCAACAGTCCGAGACCAAGTTTGCTCTCGCGCATCTTCTGGAAGCAGCCCAACAGGCCCAGCAGACCCGCACTGTCGGTGGTGCCGGCATTACACTCCCACCTGTGCAGACCAACCAGCACGTCGATCGACGACGAAGTAACAGCTACGACCTCCCGTCGCTCACCAACAGAATGCAGTCCATTGGCTATCAAATGGAGCAGGAACGTGCTTGCAAGCGCGCCCGGTCCTCCTACGAGCTTCTCGGCTCGCTCCCGCGTCAACGCGACCTCCAGCACATCTATCAGGAAACACAGTCCCTCCAGCCTCCCACCCACCAAAGCCACGTCCGCGTCGTCACGCCCCTAGCTTCAAGTCAGCTGGTTCATGAAGAGCGCCCTGTGCTCATGGGCTCTGCGTCGCCTAGCCGACCGATGGAGCCCAACCTTGTGTGGGAAACTGTGCTTGCCAGTGGCAACTTCCCTCCTGATATCTGCCTGAGTGAAACCACGAGCTCACCGACCAACCAGTCCAGTGTGGAAGGAGCTAAAGACTCTGATAATCTGGTGAAGCAAGGCCGATGGACCTGTGATGAGAAGGAGTTTGCCGAAGCCCTGATCCAGTCTGTCCGCAACGGAGAGACCGTCCTGCCTGCCAACGTTTCAATGCGCAAGTTCATCGCCGACAGTCTCCAGTGCAAAGCGATGCGGGTCAGTAAGAAGTTCCGCAGTCTGCGGGTGTCCAGCAACCCGGATGGCGGTGAGTCGCCGATGGACAGCGAACCTAGTCGTGAAGAACACTTCAACGCGCTCAGTCTGCGCTCAATCATGAACAATGAGCAATCAGCAGCCTCAGGTGAAGTCTATCAGCAGCACCCTCGCACATACTCCAGCCTCAGTGACTCGAGCAGCCCGAAGAAGGGCGGCCGTGTGCTAAAGCGGTCGGACTACTCCCAGCACGGCATGGTTCGCAGCGGCCGCTGGTCGCCAGAGGAAGAGACCTACGCCAAGGCGATGATTGAAGCGTTTAAGTCTGGCTATCTGCCCCTGCACGGCAATGTCTCGCTGCGCAAGTTCCTGTCCGAAGTGCTTGTGTGCCATCCCATGCGCATCAGCAAAAAGTTCGTTGGCTACGTCCGCAAGTACCACTGGTACCGCATTGCGGCCGGCAAGTGCGACCCGGACGCTCGCCGCCGCGCGCTGGACGAGCTCTGCCGTCTCGAGCGCATCTTCTGGACGTCGCTCCAGCAGACGAACGAGTGGACAGCCAACTTCCGCCCAGGCAACCAGGTCTAAGTGAAGTCATTATTTATGATCCTATAGGCATATTTGTATAGGAGGATAGCTGTTATTTATGTATCGCGCCGTTAATGAATGCAAATCCATGGTCTGATTTAGCGCACTTGATTTCTTGGTGCAATGGAGGGGGCGCTTTAGTGACCACACAACGAGCTGTACCGTACCGTTGGAGTCACGTTGAACTTGTGCTTGAACTTAAGTGGCCATACGGTATCGTAGACCTATCCCCAGAAACAGAAACGCGGATGCCCCATCACAGGGAACTTGCAAATGCGTCTACAGTCAGCTCTCGCAAAATTTATACTTTCTCCGGCGTAGCTCTGTGCACTGGCTAAATAACGCGGTTTTTGCTGTGAACTGAAGTTCAAGGCCCGAAATCAGGCTTGCTGATCGCCGGATTGCGCTACATGTAGGCTCTTTGTCTCACGCTTGCAGCGTCATCCTTGGAGTTCGTTCAGCTGGGGAGGATAAACAAATCTGATCCAACCAGTGAGCTGCCGACTTCCCAATGAGTTCGCAATCCTTGAAAGCTGATTGCGCGCCTTTGCTGACGTCAGGAAACTTTCTGTGGCATCCTAAATTCTGAATGCAAGTTGTGGGACAAATATACGAGAATCGATACTGTAGATTGAAGTACAGACCATGAAAACTGGCACGGTGCGGGAAGACCATGTCGTTGTCAATTGACTTTCACCTTTTATAAAGAATCCGAGGCGATGTGACCATGAGCGTGGTGCGTACGTAGGTGATGGCGTAAATGAACGCAGACAAATCAAAGATTGTGTGTGCGCCAATCAACTTGCACTTCTGCTGCTATCATGTTTATGCTGTTTATACAGTAATGGTCCACACGACAATTATGAGCTCCTTGCAAATATGCTGCCGCCTGATAAAAATCAAGTAGACAAGCGCAGAACGATTTGAGTGCGACCTGTGATGTCGGATCAAAAGCTCAAATCCTGCGTTCTAACTGGCTCGTTTATGCACTGTTCATTTGGTAATAAAGATGAAACCGTCGTCGGTCATTTAAACCGAGATCCGTAAAATACGAAAGCACCGGTAACCTCGCAAAAACACTATTTACTGTGGTAGCCGCATGAACTTGCCTCAATTTCAAAAACCCTACTTTTTCTTTATTCATGTGCACCACACTATCTGAAGACACTAAAGTTGCTTTGCTGGCAACATTCCTGCGGCCTCATGAGCTCCGCCGTACAGACTGAGAGCTCCCATGGCGGCGCTGCCGTGCTACAGCGGGCCTTCCGCGGCGGCTCCTATCTCTTCCTGCAGAAGCTTGTGACCTTTGCCATCAACTCGTTCGTGCTGCGCAAGCTGCGACTCAGTATTACTGGAGCTGTGACCGTGCAACTGGAGCTGGCGCTCGCCACGATCTTCTTCCTGCGCGACGGCGTGCGACTGGCCTTCCTGCGTATGCCCACGCTCGAGCAGGCTCCGCAGGCCACACAAGAGAAGCCACGCAACTCGAGTGCTACCTCAAGCTCCCGTGTTTACGTGCAGCAGCTCGTGAACTCCGCTTGGCTCTCCACCGCCGCCAGTCTAGCTGTCGCGACAGGCATCGCAGGTCTGGCCTGGCATGCGCATTACCAGCAACAATCGGCCGGTGAAGTGGATACAGACCTAGCCGCCTACCCGCTTGTGCTAGGTCTCTACGCGCTCGCAGCCTCAATCGAAGCGCTGGCTGAGCCACTGTATGTGCTGGCCCATTGCAGCGTGCTGGTCTCGTGGCAGGTCTCAGCGCAGGGCGCCGCCTTCCTCGTGCGTGGGGTAGTCCAGTACGTCTGCATCTTCGTGCTCGACCTCGGCCTGCTATCCTACGGTCTGGCCGAGATCGCGTACGCGTCCACGCTCGGCCTTGTGCTCTTCTCGTTCTTCGCCAGGCGGATCGTGGGGCAATCGGAACTCTCATGCTTTGCTCTCACGTCGCTTCGACAGCTGCTGCCTCAATGGCCGCACGGATCAGCCCCTCGCTGGTTCCACCCGAGCATCATATCGCTGCTGACTCCGCTGGCCATGCAAAGCTGCGTCAAATACCTGCTCAGCGAGGGCGACAAGTGGGTGCTCGCGTGTTTCACGACGTACGAGACCATGGGCGTCTACGGGATCGTCTTCCACCTGGGCTCGCTGGTGCCGCGCATCGTGTTCCTGCCGATCGAAGAGGCCACCAAGACCATTTTCAGCAAGATGGGAGCTGCCAAGGCCCACGAAGACACAGATATCGATGCCAAGAAGAAGAAGGCCCAGGAGAATGACGACGAGGACGCACGCCAGCTCGTACTCTTGCTGCTCAAGACCATGCATCTAATCGGTCTTGTATTCACATGTTTCGGCACCAACTACGCGGCGACGCTGACAGAGCTGCTCTACGGCGTCGAGAAGGCGCGTATGGGCGTCTCGCAGGCGCTCGCCATCTACTGCGTGTACATCTACTTTCTCGGTCTCAACGGCATCTGCGAGGCGTTCGTGCACGCTGTCGGCGACGCCAAGCAGCTCATGGCGCTCAACAAGCTCATGGGCGTGTTCTTTGTTATCTACGCGATGGCTTCAGCCAGTTTCCTGGGGCTGCTCCAACTCGGCACAACGGGCATCATCCTTGCGAATTGCGTCAACATGGGCTGCCGCATTCTCTACTGCGGTGCGTTCATGGCCACGTACTTTACCAATAGCAGTGATTCGACCGCCAAATCAACGGTTTTGTCGCGTGTGTGGGCGCTCGTGGCGTTCTGGCGAAGCTCATTGCCGAATATCGCGGTGCTGAGCGCCTTTGGCGCGTCCTTTGTGGTCACTGCGATTTCAAGACGCGCATTTCTGGCGAATGGCAAGGACGATTCGTGGCGCAACCACGTGGTGCATGTGGCAGTGGGCGGCCTCTGCTTTGTTGTGACGCTGCTGGTTCTTTACGCCAAGGAGCGAGCGTCGATCAAGAAGCAGGTCGCTGCCATCAGTCGGAAACCGCCCCAGCCAAAGGGCAAAACCCACGAAGATTAGACCAAGTGCTATCGTGCTTTGGACAACATTGATCTCCCCCATCGAGTCCGATAGCCTTTTGAAATGCATTGCTGCTGCGGCCATTGAAGCGTCGTCTTTTTGTAGCAGTCCGTTTCTCTCGTTACCCATTCAGCAGCCATGACAGAGCAAGCTCCGGCAGCGGATCATGAGAGCGGCGGGAACGACAGCGTATCCGAGCCACAGGATCTCCGCGCGGAGTTTAAGAGCGTTCGTTTCGAGACCGATCTCTTGGCCAAAGGACGCATCGCCCATATCAAGACTGACTTGTTTTAAAGATGCCTCTGCTAGCGCCATGGACAGACTACGTCGCGCATGAATCCTCGTTCTCCGAGACCCTCAACAGGTAAGAAGGAAATCCATTGCAACCATTCGCGAGAAGACTCACTCTCGTTATGTGAAAGGGAGCTGGCGCTGCACGTTGAGGCTATGATCTGCGACGAGCTCGGTCAGATCTACGCGCGTCTGAAGAAACAGCAGCAGGCTCGAGCCGACGCAGGGCTGCTCTCGCCTCGAGCCAACCGCACGATCCTGGAAACGCGGCTGGTGGTCGAGGCCAAGCGCAACATCGATGTCGTGGAAATCGCCAACAATGTACGTACGTTTGGTGGCCATGCTCCCAGTTGGTTTCTTTGATGCTCTGCGCCGATTCTGTCAGATGAAAACAGCCATGAAGACCGCCTTGACCATGATCAAGACATCCAACATCACAGCGCGGCGCCACTCGGGCGCTGCAGCAGCACACCCGCCCAACAGCACGGCGTCGGTCATTCGTCGCGCGTGGCGAGGCACGGGCGTCATGGCTCAAATGCTAAACGACAAGCGACGCAAAGACGAAGCAGCGGTCGCTGCGCAGGCTTCGTACCACGCCATGCTGCGACGCACGGGGAGAACCAATAGCACCCGCAGCAACGGATCGAGTTCTTCACTGCCGGCGCCGTTGCTGTTTGTGGAATTCCCCCAGAGCGAAAGCACACTCAGTGAGCTCGTGGACCGAGACGACGAAGCCCACCGCACGAGTCATAACCAGGATAACCAGGTTCTCCACTTCCGCAACCGGCCGATCTCACAAGAGGCGATCATGGAGGCTGGGTCGCCCCTGTCTCCACGAAGCGAGAAGACTGGCCGAGTTCGCTACATCATGTCCACGCGCATGGGCGCTCTGCCTCCGACCAAGAACATTCTGGACGAGTATCCGATCCCGAAGGAAGTGCTGGACGCGTTGGAGCGACACCGGCACTACCACGTGGACGAATCCTCACTCATGACCTCGTTCGATACCTTCCAGGTGCCGTATGACTGCAGCAGCAATCAGTCGACGGGCGATTGGGAATGCTACGTGCGCAGATCTATCCCGCTGGAGCGCAAGCCCATCTCGTTCGTGCTTGCGTCGCTGGAGATCGCACAAGAACGGCCGGTGCCTCCGCCCAGCGACATCTTCCACCATCACATCCAAGAGCTCACGAGCAACGACGATCTCATGCTCACGGAGGTTCGACAGCTGTACGACCACACGCACGACGCATATCGGGACTTCCGCAGCAGTCTGCACCAGCACCTGAGTCTGCAATATCTCGTGGACCTCTCGTTCCGCAGCTCGCTCAACAGCACCAACTACTTCATCGACTCGGAGGAGCTGCTTGCCTCGGAGTCGACCGTCGTCATCCCAGCTCGTCTCCGCCACCAGCCAGCACAGTCCTCCAAGTGGAGGCTTGCGAAGAAAGGTGCTCGCATTGGACGTCGGCGCGGAGCCATCGCGTTCCACGTCAAGGTCGATACGAATGCGCGCACGCAGCGCACGGAGCTGATCCACAAGCTGTGCCACTTCAGTGCCCAGGAGGTGCAGTTCATGGATCTCTGGTACAGCTTCGACGCCGACACGTCGTCCGAACAAGCGTTCGACCCCGTGCCCATGGCTCCGGAGCTCAGTGCCCGCTTCGATCTGGTTTGGAAGGACCTGCAGATGCCGCCCAAGGAGCGGCTGGACCTCGCGATCAAGTACAGCTCGCTCGAGAACTCGTCTCGACTCGCAGACGCCGTGGAGCTGTGGGAAGTCACGGCCGTGCTGATCAAGGAGCGGGAAGAGCTGCTCCAGCTGGTGCGCACCAACATCACCACTACAGCCAAGCCCAGTGCGGCGTCCTTGGCGGAAGAGAACATCTTGCTCCAGGATCTGGCGACGTGTACGACGCATTTGAAAGAGGCTCTGCTGCTCACGTATGTGGAAGTGGGCGACTTTGTACGTTGATTATGAGTCTTCTGGTCGTCTGTTGGAAGGAACTGAGGCTGACGAGAGAATGATTTGGCTGGTGCAGGTGACCTACGGTGGCAACTTCTACCTGGCGCGCATGGAGCACGAAGCCACTGATCTCAGGTATGAACAGCCAAACGCTGGGCAAATAACTAAGTTGACTACTGATCTCATGCTTGCGTACGATGCTCCCAGACGCATTCTCCAGGCCGGACTAGAAGCTCTGAAGAGAACCAACAGCTCCAGCTCCGGTGTTGGCGACCTCTTGCCCCAAATGAGAAGCTAACTCGTACCTCACAAAGCAAATCATCATTATATCTATTCCTCGTCCTTCGCCTCGCTCTTCCGCTTCTTCTGTTTCTTGGCCTTTTTGGACTTCTTGGTCTTTTTCGCGTCGTCCTCCGACTCGGCATCGTCGCCGCTCGTTGTGTCCTCCGCCTTCTTCTTCTCCTTCTTGCTTTTCTTGAGCTTGCCAGACACGTGCAGCTCGTCGCGCTTGAGCTTGCCGTTGCAGGACCCGTACGCGCGACGGCCGAAGAGCTTGCCGCCCGTGGCCTTGAAGAGCTCTTCGTCGGTCGGGATGCGGAACTTTTTCTCGGCGCCGCCGTCTTCCGCCGCCTCTTCGCGCTTGCGCTTCTTCTTGAGCTCCTTCTTGGCCTTCTTCTTGGCCTTCTTGGCCACCGCGTCGGCGTCGTCTTCGTCGTTCTCTTCGTCCGAGGACGCGTCGATCTGGATCTTGTGCGCGATTTTGTCGTACGCGTTGTACCACCACTGGTTCTTGGTCTCCTCCACCTTGACCTTCTCCACTCCGACCTGCAACCAATCATCCAGCCAGCACATGAGCCACCACCGCCAGCACACAGGTCTAGCGCATGCAATAGATGGTCAACGTACGCCCATGAACTCCTCGCGCTTCTTGACCTTGACGTGCGAGACAATGCCCTGCTCCTCCTTGCCCAGGCCCTTGCCGTCCTTCCAGCCCATCTTCTCCATCTGCCGCCGCGCGAATGCCGACACACCGGCTGAGGCCGCGTCGTTCACCATGCCGCCCAGCTTATTCATGTACTTCTTGCCCACGAGCGGCACGGCCGCAGGCGCATCCGTCTTGGTCCCGGTCGCCGCCATCGCTTGATCTGGTTCTGAATGGTTCCGCCCTGCCAATGGCCAATCAACCCGATCCCAATCCATCATTGGCCAAAACTGTATTACCGCATCGTTTTGATTGGCTGTAGTATGGTAATTATGCTTTATGATTGGCTATTATTTTGGTGCTAGGGTCTCCAAGATGTACCCGAGCAGCTCCTGGTACAACGGCTCCTCGCGCCGCTTTGCCTTGCAGATCGTCATGTGGTCCGTCTCGGGCAGCACGAAGAACCGGCCGGTGCGCGGGTCTGCGGACTCGGGCTTGACCACGAGCGCTGAGAGCCCCAGGCCCAGCGGGGCCGGCAGCGACTCGCCCACGCTCAGACTGTCGATCTGCAGCGCCACGAACGCGTCGTTGAGCGCTTCCAGGCGCCCGTCCTGTGTGGCGCACAGGTCCTGGATGGCTGGATGCGCACGGATCAGCGAGCGCACAGCATCGGAGCGGATGCCCTGAGTAAGATCCGAGCCAAAGTGCGGTACGGCCAGGAACACCACGCCCGCCGTGGCCTCGTGCAGCGCTCCATGACCAGTGGTACCTTGCTGCTGCTGGGCTTCCTCCTGTGCAAGCAGCAGCATCTTCTTGGCCAGTAGACCGCCCATCGAGTGCGTCACGAACACGACGGGGCGCACAGGACGCTCCGGGTGCTTCTCGCAGCCAATGTTGGCTGCGTAGAGCGCGTGTAGCATGACCTTGGCACGATCCTGCAGAGTCAGCGACGGCCAGGGACTGGACCAGCTCACCATGCCGGCCTCGTAGCCGAGCGTGATGACGCGCGCGTTCAAGTGCTGTCGCTTGAGATCCTCCGCCAGCAGAATGTCCGGCCAAATGTCGTTGTCGCCGTCGATGGAATCGCCCATGTCGGTTCTCCAGGTGCCAAACGGGTGGCCGCGCAAACCGTGGATGAATACCACATCGATCGCTCGGCCATCCGCATCCTGCTCTGCTGCCGCCGTCATCTCATCTGACTGTGCTTGGAAAGGGACGATTGGGTAGACGCCCTCGCTGTAGACCTCCTTGGTTAGGGTGCCCAAATCCGCGACTTGGCGGTAGGCTTTCATGTTCTGGAGAGCTCGGTAGTACATGGATCGCTGCATCGGGTCACGGAAGGCGCCCCATTGCTGCATCTCACGCAGAAACCTCTTGCCTGAGGACGTCTCCAGCAGCATGCGCTGCACATCGAGACTCGCTGACTCCGGGTCTGTCAGGATCGCCACTAGTTCGTCCTCAGAGACCGGATTTTGGTCTCTGGCTTTATCGTCACAGCAGCAGGCCACGAGATTCGTCACTGCACGAGCGCACTGAGAGCGGATCTCGACGTCCTCGGATCTGGCAGCAATGAGCGAGAGCAACGGGATCGATCCTTGCTGGATCAATGCCGTGTGGTGGTGCTCAGCAAGCACAGCCAACGCGGATACTCCAGCAAGCACGACGGCCGGATCAAAATGTACGAGCTCATTGCCTGGCGTCAGCTCGTCAGACACCTTCGCGATGGCCTCGACCTCCTTGACTGCGAGGATCTCGCCCACACCCACGAGTTGCTGGATATGCTGCAGTGCGCTCATGAGCCACGCTTGTAGGATCTGGCCCTGGGCGAGTATGTGAAACTCGTGGTTCTTGGCCTTCTTGGCTTGGTCTTCAGTCGAGAACGACGATGATTCCGAATCCTCACTTGGCTCAGTGAGATGCACGAGACTCTGGATCGCGCTCTCACGTACGTGGCGATCGTCACTGCCAATCCAAGCGGTCAGGATATCGATCCATCCAAACTCGGTGCTGGCTTCAAACTCTTCAGCGCCCCAAATGGGCAGATCGGTCAGATCGTGCGCTCCACGGAACACACGAGACATTGGCAGATGCCGACGCGACTGGAGCGATGACGACATCGTTCTAGAGGCGATCGCTGATGCCATCGCGGCCTCTCCGTTCTTGAAGTTGAGGCAGATATTGTGGAAGGCCTGCGCGACATGACGCTGCATCTTAAGCCGGGCTTCGGGCGTCAACTCTTCGAACTCGGCACCGGTTGCTGCTGCTGGTGTCCGCGATTTTTTTCGATTCGTGGTCGTATACTTGGACTTGGACTGCTCACTTAGCGAAGATCGAGATGGGATCGGCTCGTGCAGTGCGCGGGACAGATCAAACAACGCAGTCATGGTCGCGGGCGACTTGTACAGGTGCAATCGACTGTGCGGATGCGAGCTCATGGTCTCCAGACACATGGCGCTTTGCTCTGCGAGGTCTTCATTGTGAGTACAGCTCGCCCAGTATCGGATCTGCTTCATCCAGAGCTCGTAGACCTCTTGATGCACTGAGGATGGGCTTTCGTGCGCCAAGTGGAGAAGCATGTTCATGAGACGCGCAGCCTGGAGTTGGAGCTGCTCGTTGCCATGTGGCAGAGCCACTATCAGCGAGGCCAATCTCATGCCCAGAGCTACCTTCAAGTGCTCGGTGGGGAACCTGTTGGACGACCGAAGAACGCTTGTCAGCGACTGCGTTAACGCCCACATGCCAAACTGCTCATATAGTCCCCAAGTCAATAGTGAACTCTTGCACCGTTAGAACGAGAGGAACTCACCTGCTTGAGAGACGAGGGCATTTCAGGCGACAGAAGACTGCGGAACCCGCGAATGGCATTGGCAAATTCGCCATCCACCTGACGCGATAGCGCGAACGAGGTGGATAACGATTCGGCTTGGCTCGGCTGCGAACACTGCGCTAGCGCTTGGCCAAGACGCAGCAGATCAGTGAAGCTCATAGCACTAGCGTTCACCAGATAATTGAGCGCTGCCCCCAGCACAGCCATGGGGATCTTGGTCTGGTCTGTCGTATCCACTTTACTGTCGCTCGCAGCGTCCAGCAGCAACTGTATAGTCTTCACGGCCGCTGAATCAATGAGCACAACACTACGCCGTCAGTAATCTGGTGTCAACACCCACAGCTGGAGTGCGGTCGTACACTTGAGGACGGCCGGATCCGTTGGCTTTTCATGCGCAATGAATTGCAGAACGGCCGCGAGAGCTCCTCGCTCGACCAGCTCTCGCCTGGTCCGTGAATCTGCTCGTTGGACAAGCTCCAGAAGCGCCTGCACAAGCCGATCCAGACTCGCCGCCACCATTCCTGCGTGCGCCTTCGTAGCTTCATTGACGCTCGCCAATGTGATCGCAGAGCTCTGGTCGGCCGTGGAGATCAGATACCCGCAGCGTACAAGCAATTGAGCACGCATTCGGTCCTCCTTGGACGAGTCTGCAAGTGCCAGCACCGCAGTAGAGCAACCTAGGGCCGCAACTGCAGACAAAAATGATGGGCGACGTCTCCATAGAGCCCGACGCACGCGGCGCGGTGCAGCAGCAATCTCTGTGCAGCGACACGCAGCGGCTGCCGTGCGCTGCATCGTGTTGCTGATTTTGCGCCTCAAGCACGGATGTCGATAGATGATGTGCACCACACAGGTAACCGGGCCTGTGAGAATCTATGATCGGATATGAGAGGCTTTCTACTTCAAACCGTAATTTACCGTGTAATTTATGATACGCATCAAAGCACCGTATTTAGCTGCAATTGTAGACTCTGGTTACAATTACTATATGTATGTTTAATAGTAGCCGCTGATTACGTCATGTGGGTCAAATGGATTCGTAGTGCAACATGGCGACTTGGGTGCCACGATGGAAGGCGTTTAATCTCTCCATGCGCCTTGGTGGCTGAGGCTATGGGATCCATTGGCTGCGATCCTGTAGATGGAATGGACAGGTTCCAAAGCTCAAAGCTGCAGTCGACTCATCATAGCCCAGTGGTAGGTACGTATGGATAATGGATCCAGCCATCGCGACTGTTTAGTCCTCAGCGACTCAGCGTACCGCTCGAGAGTGGGATCTTCCCACTGCTGATCGTTGAATGGTGTTCCCACTGGGGAGTTCGACGCGCTCCACGGAAGACCAAGTGGCCGACGCCTTCCTACTGATGCCGCTCATGGATTCTGCTGCTGCGTCGTCCTCGCGCCCGTCGCTGCTGTCGGAGCGCCGCCGCTCGTGGATGTTCATCCGCGTGCTGCTGGAGAAGAACTGGCTGCTCAAGCGACGCCACTACGTGGCCACGGCGCTAGAGATCCTGCTGCCCATGCTGTTCATCGTGCTGCTGGGTGCGCTCAAGAAGCTCACGGACGACACGCTCGTGCCCGACGGATGGAGTGACGGCACGAGCTACACGGGCGACAGCTCCGTGGGCACGTCCTACAACCTGTACACAGCAGAGGAGACGTACATCCCGTGGGTGCCTACGCTGCTGCCCAAGTTTAACATGCACGAGACCTCGCTCACGGGGCTCATTCTCATGCTCGGGCGCCAGTCGTTCGCTGACGGCGTCCAGATGGAGGAGCTCTCGGCCAACGACAGCGCAGCCTGTGGCGCGGGGCTCATTCTCCATGGAGACACCAGCACCAACGCATCATCGCCGTACTTCGTTCCAAGCGCGTGTGCTGGCAAGGTCGTGCCGTACAAGATCGGCATCGCACCCGATACGACCTTCACACGCGCCTACTTCATGCAAACCATGGCAATGTGGTACCCTCGCATCACGGTGTTCAACGATAGCAGCACCAGCATCCCGTCCTTCGAAGAGAGCGTCCAGTTCTTCGACACGGCCGATGCGCTGGAGGAATACGTGAGTGGATCGACGTACGGCAAGGACATGGACCACCCGAAGATCTACAGCGGGATCGTGTTCGACTCGTACCCAGGTGACAGTGACGAAGCCAGTATCGGTTCCTTCGCGTCGATCGAGTACACGCTGCGTCTCAACTCCACCAGAGGACGGAACAATGTCTATGGACGGATCCCACCCACGAGTGGCGATCCTGTGCAAGTCGACCTGTTCCAGCGCGCTATTGACGTCGATATCTACTCGCGGTATGCTGTCCTGGGCTTCATGACGCTGCAGACACTCGTAACGCGGTTTGTCACGTGCATGCCCGAGTGGGATCCAGCCACGAAGACGACCCCGGGCGTCTGTCAGCGTGTTCAGGCAACGGCACTCAACTCATCGACACTGAGCGACCGCTTGTTTGATACGTATCGCGATGATACGTGGCTCAGCGTGGCTCTGGATGTCGCCGACATCTCGTTCGATGATTTCGCCAATCTGATCAGCGCTAGTGCCAAAGAGCAGCTCGTGGTGCCACTGCGTCAGGTGCCCCAGCCGTATCTGGGGGCAAGAGTTGCGCCGTTCCCAGTGGACAGCTACGTGAGCTCTTCGTTTTACGACAAGGTCAAGGACGTGTTCGCGCTGGTGTTCATTCTGGCGTACTTGTACTCGATCTCGCAGATCCTGGTGGTACTGATCAAGGAAAAAGAGCTCCGCCTTCGCGAGTTCATGAAAATTCTCGGTGTGAAAGAGAAGTGTATCATCATCTCGTGGTTTATCACGTACACCGTGATCTTGCTGCTCAGTGCGTTGCTCCAGGCGCTCGCTGGAACAATCGGGCTCTTCGCAAACAGCTCCATTTTTCTCATTTGGCTGTTCTTCTCGCTCTTTGGCATCAGTGTTCTCGCGTACGGCTACCTTGTGAGCACCATTTTCAGCCGAGCACGCGCTGGTTCCTTTGTCGGCATGGTCGTGTTTTTCCTCATGTACTTTGTCTCAGTCGCATTCACGTCCAGCACGCCCGAAGGAACCAAGACCCTGGGCTGCATCATCTCGCCTGTGGCTCTCGCCATGGGGGTGACTGTACTCGCCAATCTCGAATCGACTGGCCAGGGGATTTCGTTCGGCAACATCGACACCGTGAACGAGAATTTCCGCTTCAGTACGGCACTATTCATGTTTGTCTTCGACACCATAGTCTACACGCTGCTGGGTCTCTACTTTGAGCGCGTCGTCCCGAGAGAGCACGGCACTACTCTGAAATGGTACTTCCCGCTCTCTCCTTCGTACTGGCGAGGCAAACGCAAGTCGCGTCTCAGATCACGAGTCCAGAAGACCAGAACCGCGCCTGACTCGAATGCTGATGCAGCGCTGCTGGCCAACGTGGTGCTGGAGGTGAACCCAAACTTTGAGCCCGTGAGCAATGAGCTGCGGGAGCAGGAGTGGGATGGAGAAGTTCTCGCAGTTCAGCGCCTGCGAAAGACATTTTCGGTGCCCGGAGGAGAGAAAGTGGCCGTTCGAGACTTGAATCTGACCATGTACAAGAACCAGATCACGTGCCTGCTAGGCCACAACGGTGCTGGTAAGACGACGCTGATCTCGATGCTTACAGGTATGATTGCACCTTCAAGTGGGAACGCGACGTTCCATGGCTTGTCGTTGAAAGAAGACATGGATACGATTCGAGAATCTCTCGGTATCTGCTTCCAACACGACGTTCTATTTGAAGAGCTCACTGTCGAAGAGCACTTGCGATTCTTTGCCCAGATCAAGGGATACACGAAGACTGAGCTGCAAGCTGTGGTCGATCAGCAGATCGAGGATGTGGGCCTGACTGAGAAGCGCGATGTTCCATCAAATGCGCTCTCAGGCGGTATGAAACGCAAGCTTTCGGTCGCGGTGTCCCTCCTGGGCGACAGCTCACTCGTTTTCCTGGATGAACCGACCTCTGGTATGGACCCATACAGTCGTCGAAGCACGTGGGAGATCCTCTTGAACAATCGTAACAATCGCGTCATGGTGCTTACGACCCATTTCATGGATGAGGCTGATATCTTGGGTGACCGGATCGCCATAATGGCTGAAGGAGAACTGCGCTGCTGCGGATCGTCCTTGTTTTTGAAGAATCGCTACGGCGCAGGCTACAATCTGACTCTGGTCAAGAGTGAGGCCAACTGTAAGGACAGTGATGTCATTGCGTTTGTTGGATCGTTTGTTCCGAGTACTCAGCTGCTGAGCAATGTCGGCAGTGAGATCTCGTTCCAACTGCCCCTAGGTGCCTCGCATCAGTTTGCTACCATGTTTGCCTCAATGGACGAGTCATTGCAAACACTCGGGCTTCTATCGTACGGCATATCTGTAACCACGCTGGAGGAAGTATTTATCAAGGTCGCAGAAGCCAATGACGAAGATAACCAGCACACACTGGCTAATGTGGTCCAATCAACATCGCCCGCCGCCTCAACTGTAATCGATCGAGAACGAGTCTCTGATCAAGTCATTTTCCAGACGCATCTACGAGCTCTCATTCTCAAGCGATTCCGCGTCGCCAAACGAGACAAGAAAATGCTCTTTTACAGTCTGGGATTACCAGTATTCCTGCTGCTTGCTGGGCTTGCGTTGCTTCAGACAACGAACATCCTCAACGATGATCCCAGGCTCGCGCTTACGACTGATGCGTTCACTGCCAAGGACCAGAGTCCGACTCCCTATTATTGCCAAGAGGATGCGGGAAGTTGGTGCAGCAACGTCATGTCGACGGCATTTTACTCTGGATCCAAGCCGCAGCTAATCTCAGACGCAGCAATCCCACGACCAGCATTCGATACCAACTCGCCCACTGTGTTCAATGTCAATTATACGGACCCAGTGGTGAACGGATCTGACGCCACTGGATACGGATTGCGGCTTGGCGAACAGATCTTTAACCTTGGCTACGGACGGAATGGATCGGCGGCTGAAGGCCAGTACGGCGCCTATCTGGTCTATGGAGCAGCAGAAGAGAACTTGCTGGGATATAATGTGTTCACAAACACGTCAGCAACCCATGGCTCCGTGATTTACAAGTCGCTCATGGATCAATCGATCTACCGATTCTTCGCTTCCAATACCAGCAGCGATTCCGTCAGCAGCGTCGACTTGAAAGTCAACACCTACCCATTGCCTCTGACCGCCAGCTCGAAGGCATTATATGGCTCCTTTATCGCATTTACGGCGTGTATCTTCGTCTGCATCGCGTTTACGTACTTTCCCGCATCGATCGTGGTGTTTCTTGTGAAAGAACGGCAAGTGGAGCACAATTCGAAGCACCAGCAGCTTGTCTCGGGTGTCTCGCTCTCGGCATTTTGGGCTTCCAATTTTATTTGGGACTTGATGACCTACGTGATTCCGTTTGTGGCTGCCATCGTGCTAATCCAGGCCTTCAATATCTCCGCCATGACCGGAAACAATTGCGTAACTTGTACGTCGGCCACGTTCCCAGCTGTGGTGCTACTCTTGGCGCTCTTCGGATTTGCGATTTGCCCGTTCACATACTGCATGTCATACATGTTCAAGGAGCATTCGTCTTCGCAGACGTACACGATCATGATCAATTTCATCATCGGCACCGTTCTCATGGTCGTGTCGTTCATTCTGGACCTGTTTGACTCCACCAAGGACATCAACTACATTCTCAAGTTCATCTGGCGCTTTTCCCCGCTATTCAATTTGGGTAACGGGCTGTTGACTCTGACGCTGCACGAGATGATCGCGCTGCTGGACAGCGACACTGAAACGAAGACTCCATTCAGCGGAGACATCATGCTGTTCGAGATTATCTACCTCGCGTGGACAGCCATACTCTTCGGTGCATTCGCAGTGGGCGTGGATTACGCCATGACATTCCCCCGTTTCAAGCAAATGCTTGCTGGTGGAGACGACACGGTTGGGCAAGAGGTTGATGAAGACGACGTGGATGTCCTGAGAGAAGCGCAGCGAGTTGCGGACGGCGGGGCTGACCAGGATATTATCAAGCTCCAGGATCTGCGCAAGGTGTACCCCGGAGGCAAATTCGCGGTGCGGAATCTGTCGTTTGGCTTGCCACGCGGGGAGTGCTTTGGCTTTTTAGGGATCAACGGTGCAGGCAAGACAACAACGATGAAAATGCTCACGGGTGACATCGCACCGACTCACGGCACTGCCACACTCTGCGGATTCGACATGTGGACACAGCAAATGGAAGTACGCCGTGAAATCGGCTACTGCCCTCAGTTTGACGCACTGTTCGAGCTACTGACTGTGCGAGAGCATCTGGAGCTTTTCGCGTCCATCAAGGGCATCGTTCCAAGGGATTTGGATCGCGTTGTGGATGAAAAGATCCAGCAACTCAATCTAACCGCCTTCCAGGACAAGCTGGCGGGTAGTCTGAGCGGTGGCAACAAGCGCAAGTTGTCTGTCGCCATTGCTATGATCGGCAACCCCCGCATCATCTTCCTCGACGAACCATCCACGGGAATGGATCCCGTGTCTCGACGCTTCATGTGGGACGTCATTGCCGGCATATCGACTCGCACCCGATCATCCACGATTGTACTGACAACGCATAGCATGGAAGAAGCTGAGGCGCTCTGCTCTCGCGTGGGAATCATGGTCGGCGGGCGTTTCCGGTGCCTGGGCAGTGTTCAGCATCTCAAGACGCGATTTGGCGACGGCCTGGTCTTCGATGTCAAGCTCCGCACTCCCAGCCCAGACGAGCTGGTGCCACTTGTCGCGCAGTACTTCACGGACGAAAGCAGCGAAGGAAAGATCGTAGTGAAGCCACAGCTCGAGGAAATGTGCGCGGCCTTGGGCAAGCGAGAGCTGGCAGACCGAATCGTGGCGTCGCATGCGACCGGATACAATCTCGCCGCCGCACTGACTCGTGACGGATTCATTCGAGCGTCTGCCTTCTGCTCCTGGTGCGTGGAGGAGCTGCGCTACGATGCACTGCTTCAGTTCCTGGAGCAAGCCTTCGGCGGCTCAGAGTGCACTGGCGTTCAGGTGATGGAGCGGCAGAACGACTTCTGCAGCTTCAAACTGCGCGGCTCCAGCGAGCAGCTCAAGCTGGCCAAGGTGTTCGCCCTCATCGAGCGCGTGCAGGAACAGCTGCACATCCGCGAGTACAGCATCTCACAGACCACGCTGGAGCAGATCTTCAACTACTTCGCCAGCCAGCAGAGCGAAGAGCTCGGAGTCGCGCGTGGCGTCTTCCAGTAATCAGATAGTCAGATAAGAATTCGGAACCAGCGTCTACAATTGGAGCTAAATACGGTGTTTTTGATTTCCTTCGTAAATTACGCGGTAAACTACCTTTTACAAGTTGCCTTCGTACGCCAACTGCAACCTTGGCGGAGCGGAAGCCGCACGCGTTGGCGCTCGGAGCATGGCCGGCGGCAGGCGCAGACCAGAGCTCCCCGTGCGTTCAATGGGCGGGATAACAGTGTTAGCTGAAGGATCGGGAGGTAAGGTCTCCAATGCTGGTTGTGTGGCTGCCACTGCGGGGTCTGGAGCGCTACTATTGGGCACGTCGCTCGTCGCTAGAATCGACTGCAGCACCACCGGCGACGCAGCTCGAGCGTCCTCTTGAGGCGCACAAGCTGGTAGGAACAGCTTCGCCATGCTCAATTGGGATGTTGTGCGCTTCAGAGACCGCGGTGATCGATTGCGCTTGCGACGCATGACGCGATACATGCGGAACACGGACTGGATGCGCACGGCCTGGCGATGCCGATGCACGTACCCACGAATGGCGAGCTCGTCCACTTTCTCCTGCACCGTCAAGCTCTCTAGTGGTACGATTCGACCAGTGAGTACCAGCAGCAAGTCTGTGAAACGGATCATTGAGCTTGGATACGAGTAATCCGTGGCTAGATGATCGTCTTGGATCACGCGAAGACGATACGTGAGCTCGCAAATGCGCGCCTCGATATCGTGGAAAGCCTCTCTTCGTTGTTGATGAACATCGAGCTTCAGTGCTTCGATCGCTGCTGGCGGCGTGTCTTCGTTGGTTAACGCTTGTAGCATATCGTGATGAGTTCCAAGCCCCAGCGGCGCCTCCAAGCGCGTGAGGAAACGCAGTAAATGCTTCTTGTGCAGATACCCGAGCACATTGTTATCAAAATCGCTCCACATGGTTTGGAAATGCTTAAGATCGGCAGATTTAAAGCCCAGCAATTGGATTGATTTGTCTTTGTGCTCGCCGACCGCCGACGTGGAGACATAGGTGTCGACCATGGTCGCCACGTACAGATTCTGAAGAATGAGCACGACCAAAATGTAAAACGTATCGTAGAAGAACAAGCTGAAAAAAGGTGAGCCACAGTCGCTCGCGTGTCGGGCTGAAAGAAAAAATCCGGCAGTCGTGCATTTCGGAGCGCTCACGCTGCAAGCTTGATGGGTATCATACCAGTCCTCTCCAGCCATGAACTTTGTAAACGTCGCAAACGCATTTGGAAAGGTGATGTAATTCATATTTGAATCCAATCCATAATTCCAACGCGTCTCCGAAAAGAGTTGCATCGCAACAATCGCAAAGACGAAGAGCGCATAAGCAAGCACAAGCGTGACTTTCAAGATCAATCGCACGCTAGCCAACAGCGTCTCGAAGAGTGTTCGGACGGTGTAGAATCGATCGAAGACCACAGCCATGTGTTTCCAATCAAACGCACGCGTCATTCCGAGAACCAGTATTACTGGAGAGTCGGATAGCAGTGGGCCAAACAGCATGATGAAAGCCGTCACACTATTGGTGGTTCGCCAGGTGAATCCGTTCATTAAAAAATCTCTCCAACCCACAGAAACAACATATGTAATGGCATCGACCGCATATATCGTGGAGAAAACATAATGACACCACCAAACTCCAGCCGTGTTGTTGCTCGGATCTTCATCGAGATCATCAGTAACGACACGTCCAATGGGAGAACGGTACCATGCCAACAAAGTCGTATGCAGCAGTACAATGCAGCTGATGAAGACACGAAAGCATCGCGACTGTACATAGATTTGCGCCTTTTTCATGATTTTATTGCGTGGAAGAGGGTACTTTGGTCTCATGGCCACGATCGCTTGCTTGTTACGCATCCAGATTAGCTGCAAGTTTGTCAACAACAGAGTCCCGTTGTAGCAACGGAAGTTGTTCATAATGATACCAGCAAACATTTTCAGCATGTAAAACCGGCTGAAAAAGATGAACGATACGAAGAAGAGTGCAAAATATGCTGATGCATTTTGCACAGGCTGGTGGTCACTGTCAACGATATCCATCGCTAGATTGAGCACCGGGAGCCATCCTTTCTTCGTGACCAATACAAATACTGAGCTCATCGCACCACCAATATTGTCGAAGTGCATTCCCGCGAGGTTCCCCCAAACGCGAGGCATTAAGATTCCAGTTTTGGTATTCCAGAAAAACCCTTCACATTGAATCCGTGAAGAAACGAGTGGATCGTTGCAAAACGAGAATTTTCCAGCAAAAAATTGCATTCCCAGTGTGGCGAACGAATAAAACACGAAGAGCGCGATCACGACGCAATAGAAAATTTGTCGAGCCGACTGCTTCAGTGCTTCAGTAATCACTCGGAATGTTTTCACTCGGTAGAAGACGCGAACTGGGCCAAATGCTCGACCAAGGCGGAAAATGGAAATCATTGTGGAGTGTGGTAAAAGGAGCAAAAGCGAACAAGCCATCAATGCGACCATATTAATCTGATTCCATGGATTTGAAAGATAACTATTGGGTGTGAACAAGAATCCACGGGCTATCACCTTGATGGTGAATTCGAACAAGAGCACCAATGCAAAAATGATATCAATCAACAGAGTGAACTCTTGAATCATGGATGAGTATAGAGGACTCTGGATCGTGAGCAAAACCGTTCGAAAAACAATTGCTGAAAATATATACTTATCGGTCTCTTTCTCCAGTCGTTTGCAAATCAAACGGAATCTGGAATTTAATGGGAAAAGAAATAGCGAAACATCTGATGTGAGCCATTCACCTCCAAAGAAGCGACGCAACATGTTTTTTACTCTTGAGACGAATCCTGTGGCAGGTAAATATGGGGTGTCATCTGTGCCCAGCACGTTATCTTCATTATTTAGATTCAAACTTGTTCGTTTGCCGTTGGGCGACGTTGCATCCAGGCGTGAATATCGAACTCCTTTCTGTCTTGATACTCCAATTCCACGAGAGTATCCCTTGACTCGCAAGAAATCAGATACAGGTAAAACACTCAGCAAACGGGATTTAATTTCTTCAGTCGCTGACATTTGAATTTTTGCACGCTTTTCAGCACTTCCCGAAAGTGTTGCGTACATAATATCGTTTTGATATAGCTCACTGAAGTCTTGCAAAAATATGTATTCATCAAAATGATGAATACGCTGCATTACTAGCATTCGATCTTGGAATTGGTCACCAAGCGTTTTCACTCTCTCATCTTCTTTCATTGCGAAGTTGCGCAGCAGGACCACAAGCATGAAGTTTAATACAATGTACACGCAGAGTGTGAAGAAAGCCATGAAGTACATCAATGCTACAGTGAAAGATGTTGCTTGGAGCCCGGCATGAAAAATTGGCCAAATATTTCCTCCACATGCAATCTTGAAGAGCGTGAGCATGCTGTCGCCAAAGGTATTGAAATTTGACCGCATTGATACTGGGAATTTGCCACCGAACAAATTCATCCCGACCACAGCGAATACGCTATTGATTAAAACGTGGAAAGTGACCAAGCTCAAAAAGGCTGGTACACTTGCCAAAACTGCATCAAGAACCAAAAGAAGCTCGTTTTTCTTGCGGACTACGCGAAAGGGGCGCACAAGTCGGAAAAGTCTGAGGACGAAGATAGCGCGCGTGTAGCTCTCACTATAGAGCAGTAATGATGCCGCAAGGCAAATGAATTCGATGAATGCTGAAGTGAGAATGATGAAATCAAGTCGGTTCCAAGGATTTTTGAGGTAATTCACGAGCCCTCCTGCACTCGCACAAATGATGACAAATTCGGCTGCATAAACAAAAATGAGCACATTTTCGACAGTGTACAACCTTGCTGCGTATGTTTGGCTCATTCCATGGTATTCCATGGCAAACATGATGGAGTTTAAAAAGACCACAAGATTCATGAGGTGCTCGAAGAAGAGCGAATCACTGATAGCCCTGATTTTATCCATGAGCAAACTTTCAGGCTCCACAAGATAGAAAAGGCGATGCTGCCCCAAGCGAAATCGACTCATAAATGCATCATCAGGGTCGCTCACTGGTGTAAACAATGGTGATTGAAGCAATGTATCTCTGGCTCGAAGACGAAAATCATCCCATTTGTTGATGGCAACTTGCAGCACATCTGGTACCTTGGCTGTTGGCGAAGGGAAAAGAACACGCTGTTTTTTCAGGTAATCTTCTCGGTGTTGTTTTTGTGCCTCAAGCTTTGCTGCACGTCGAATAGTGACTTCAATGTAACTCCCACGTACGATTCCGACGTACAAAGACAGAATCATGTACGATACGAAGACGACAAAGCCCATAAAGTAAAAGATGGAAAAGTACGAGGTTGCCTGTACAGCTCCGTCCATTGATGTGCCGAACCCGGCTCGAAGCGAGCTGAGAAACACCGTGAGAAATGAAGCCTGGAACGAATGAAAGCCAGTGTATCCGTTGTTGGGAGGAGGCATACGGATGCACTCCTGGGGACTCTTACAACTAGAATCGCCTATACGGCAGAAGCGACCCGGAAACGCAGCAATGTATTCCATACCATTGGATGTGACTGTTACCGCAGTACTGCTTGTGGTCCCAATAGGCTGCAGCACAGCACATCGGTGGGACATCGAGTCATTGAAGATATACATTCCCAGAATAGCAAAGAGGAACAGATAGTAGCAATAGCAAAGCAACGCATTGCCTGCCATGGGAAGCGAGAGCAGAAATGTCTCGAGAATCTCATGAAATCCTTTCCAGTATTTCAGCATCCGAACGCCACGAAAAATGCGTAGCGACAACATATTGAAGCCCGCCAGTGAAGAGCTTGGAATCATTGCCAGCCAGCTGATCACGACCACAAGAAAATCAAAGCAATCCCATTTCTGGCGAATTATTGGCCGGATCCCCTCAAGTGCGACAATCTTCGTCACCTGCTCCATGGTGAGTACCGAGAGTAAAGCGACCTCGATGGGAGACATGTTAACAGTCATTTTGGACTTGGTCGTCACAAGCTGGAGCTGATCGTCATCGAAAATAAAAGGCTTGAGTGCGATGTAAAGCATATTCACCACCACACTGATCAGCACAAACAGCTGAAACGACGGATGCGTGAGCAACTGGTAGCAACCAGTAGGCCAACCAGATGGTACCGGGATATCGGCTTCATCGCAACACAAGTCGATTGTTCCAGATAAGTTGGCTTCAGCAAGGAAAAATGATCGCGCGATCTGCCGCGTCTTGTGGTCTTCGAACTCGATATCAAAGCTGTCGATTCGTGTACCTGATGATACAAGAGGAAGGTTCGCAGCTGACTGTTCGGGCGAGTCATTCACCTGGCAGCAGAGAGAAAGACACCGGTCATCGTTCTCTGGTAAATCCTCTGAGGCCACATATTTGATTGTGCGAATAAAGTTTGCTGTCTGCCGCCCGTCGCGAACACTTGTGACATCGTCGATTTTAACGACTGCGGTTCGCTGTTGGAAGAGGCGAACGCGATTGGTGTTTGTCCAGACGAGTGTCACTTTATCTTCGAGTAATTCCAGCTGCCCAGGAACTGGTTCGCCGGTGGCCCCATGAAAGCGGACTCGAACCATCTTGTCGCGCAGTCGATCGCGAAAACCATCAAGAAGTCTGCCGTCGTCGTCGTCATCCCTATTGGTTGCCGCCCCCATCTCCTCCTGTGTTATAGCAATGCTTCTTACGCGCTGCCAAGTCGTGATGGAAATCATCGAGACGTTTTCCCAGCAATCTATTGTTGGCCAATCGCCGGTCTCTTGATTTAGCCACCAGAATGTAACGACTTGATGGTACCAAAGTGACCAAGACAAAAATCAATAATGAGCGTCGATTCAATGAGCAGATAAGCAACTTGGTTACGATGAGCAAGCGCAAAGCGCCCAATGGGCAGATGGCTGCGTCGACCTCCCCTGAGTTCACAGCGCATACTGAGCAGCGGGGCTGGAATTGGGCTCATGCTGCTCTATGCAGTGACCAAGCGGGCAAGAAATGCACCGTGAAAATGGCTGATTCGGTCATTATTTTGCAGCAAACGAGCGGTGCTTTGACGAATTCCAGACGACTTTTGTGGCTGTTCACGCAAAAGAACGGTACTGTTACTCGAAAGAAGACAAGAGACACAGTCACAGGAGATGTGCCCATCGGACATATCCGAGAGAGATTTGTTTCGTTTGCAAGCCGATGGAGTACACGTCAAGAAAGACCAGACATTCAATCTCCTCCATATCTCGCAGTACTTTGCTTCGCGAACGGAAGTCGTCAATTGGTTGAACCTGCAGACTTTCAAGACGTACTGGAATCTTTGGGCCGAACATCTTCGACAGAGGAAGTCGAGCGCAAGGACATAAATCTGCTCGGCTTTTACGCGTTTGTTCCATCGGAGGGAGACGTTCCCAATTTTATTCGTGTGTTGTACGATTCAAGTCGTGGTATAGAAGTTCAACGATGCGATGGCTACTTTCAGGCCCAAGATTGTGTGCCTTCCAAAATTCAAATCCCCGCACATCTTCGAACTGAAGTCGACACTGCGGTCAGTGCAGTTGTGGATCGTCTTAATCGAAATGCAAATGGTGAACGGATACACGGCATAGAAATGGAATTTATCATTGATATTGAGCGAAAACTATGGCTGATTCATTTAGATCATGTTACTATCAAGTTTGATCACGGAAGAATAACAGATGGAATTGATTCTACACCACGCAGTCAATCGCTGCCCAATTTGTTAGAAACAAATGCCCAAAGCAACCAAATCGACAGTGCGCCCGTTTCCAAGTGCCGTGGAGAATTTTGCCTATGTACACCATCATCACTTTTGGGGCTTTATCCACGCTTTGGACGTGACGAAGAGAGTGGCAATCAAGACGGAGGCTATGCGAACGTGATTCCTGACACTGGAGCCCGAATGAAGATGGGGAATAGTAACCTACTTCTGGCGCATGCTGAACTGGATTTTATCGTGGGCAAGGTCAGCGGCAGTGATACGAAGTTACTAGCTTTGCGCTGGCAAGAAGCAGACAATGTTTTCCGCATGGAATTAGGTCGTACTAATCCAACACAGTTCTACAAGCAGGTGTCAGTATGCCTCAACTGCCATCGATTCTACTTAGAGCTCTCAAAACTGCGCGAGAATGGTTTTCTGCACCAAAGGTTTTCAAACTCAAAAAAGGATTCTTCAGTAATGATGCAGCAAGCCAAGCGGCGAGGGGTAAAAGGAAAGAAAGAGACGATGGCTGCCTCTGCAAGTAAATCAAGCAAGTTGATGGACCCGTCAACGGAGTATTACGATCAAATGTTTCTTGCTGAGCTTGAAAGACACTCCAACCCCGGCGATGATATATATGATGTGGACGAAGTGATGTCGTCTAACGATCTACCGCCAGGTAGACCAGGCAGTAGCAACACAATGAGAACCAACGATCGTCTACCACTGCCAGTACTGAACACTTCATCCTCATCAAAGCCACTAAAGAAACTTGGATCATCCGCGTCTGCGTCGAATGTCATCCAGAATTTAACGCAAAGCAATAACAATTGCAGCAGTAATCCTATCCAGGTAGTCCAATCATGGAACGTTGATCGAGAGGACGATTCAGCACGTCGAACTAGTTCGTCAATTGCTGCAATCCGTGAAGATTCTGCCCAAATCAAGGCGCTTTTAATTCAAGCGGAAGCTCAAAAGCAGCAATTAGAGCAGAAATTACTGCGAGTACAAGCTCAATGCGCTACAATTCTTGACGAGAAGGATGCTCAACAAAGAAAGAAGCTGTTGGAAATGGAAATGATCTTTCATACCAAACAAAGCCAGCTACAGCAGCAACAAAGAAAGTCAGGAAGCCCTTCCGCGAGCAGCTCGGTGGAAGAAATGACAAAACTGATTGAAACGATTGACTCGTTAAATATGCAGCTAGATCGAGCGAATCAAGAAAAGGAAGATTTTACGAAACAGCTTGGACAGAGGCATCACGTTGAAATCAAGCGTGTCCATGAAGAATACCAACGAGAGATGGAAATACTGCGGCTGAGCGATCACAATGCCAAGGAACAAGTCGAGGCTATGCAAACCGAAATGGTAAACCTGCAAAACCAGCTTCAGATCGCTTCAACGCAATTCAAAAGTGCCAAACTAGCTCTTGACGATCTGACGAAGAACAAAGTGACGGTTTTGGAAGAAAAGAATCGCCGTTTGGAGCGACAGGTTGCTGAGCTCACGGGGAATACTGACAATCAAAGTAAGCCAGGGGCAAAGCTTTCAATGCAAATCATCGCTTCTTCTTCAAATCAGGGCAAAAATATGGAAGCCCTTGAAAAAAATTTGACCAACAAAATCGATTATTTGAAGGCTCAGCTTGCCTCTGAGATGAAGTGTAAAGAAGAACTCGGCAATCATCTAATGAATATCACAAATGCGATGGAAGCGTTGAAAAAGGAGAAGAAGCAAGCGCTTCTGGATCAAGAAGAGAGTTTCAAACGTCAAATGGAACGCACAGACACCAAATTTACTCAAGATAAAGAAATGTTTGCTTCGCAACAAGCAGGCCTGAACAGTAAAGTCATGACGCTGCAAGCCAATGTCACTGACTTGGTTCAAGAGCTTACAATGTGGAAGAGCAAAGAAGCAAATGCAAGGCTCTCGATGGAAAAATTAGCCGAAGAAAATGTGCGACTAAATCGTCAGGTAGTGGATCTTGAAGACCAAGTAGACTCACTGCAGGAGGAGCGAAAAAATGGCAACGGTAATATAAGTGCCAAGCTCGCAAGTGAAGAAACGAACCGCATGCAAATGGAAGCTCTCATGCGACGGCTTGACAATGAACGGCAATACTTGAAAAATCAATTGGACAACGAGGCGGATATGAAGGACAGTAATCAAAAACAAGTGGTTTTATTGCAAGATCAAGTGGATCAACTAAAAGCCCGACTGGAGCAAGCTGCTGTTGAGGCAGAGAGAAACCTGAGTGCCGTTGTAGCGGAAAAACATAGTGGTGAACGACAATTGCAAGATACAATTACATGCCTTGACGAGGGTAAAAACCTTCTCGCTCGGCAGTTGAAAGAAGTTCAGGCCAAGTTCGCACAATCTCGAGAACAATGTCTTTTACAACGAGATGAGCTCGAAAAAGCACGAATCGAAATGAACAATATGGAGCGACAAATACTGATGGCAAAAGATGAACTCTTGAAAGAGAAAGAATACGGAAAAAACGCCACAGAACGCATGTCGAAGACATTTGCGACCGTGAAGTCAACGCTTCAGTCTGTAGAAGCGGAGAAAAATCTGCGAATTCAACATCTAGAGGATGAAAACGGTTTGTACATGAAGAAACTTGCGGATCTACATGGCGAAATGTTCATGCTTGAAGAAAAGTGGCTGGCAGAGAAAATGCGGGCTAAGAAGCAGCATGCACTTGCAGGTTTAGCGTTTATCCTTCGAGAAACATGCCGAGCTTGGCGTATTCGACAGCAAAATCGAGCGTTTACTCGTTTGGCGATTCTTCACAGTACTTGCTCTTTGAAAGACTCCATACGAAAAGCCCACAACAGCGAGATGGAGGAGTTCGACGACCGGTTGCGTCAGGAATTTATGGACAAGTGTGATCAAATGACCCAAAGTCTCCATGATGAACGAATGGAAGCCATCAAGTCCATGAAGGATACTCATGATAAAGATCGAGAAGAGCTGAAACAATTCTACGAGCAAGAGAAATCTCAAGTTGAGGAAGAACTGACAGCCTACCATAAGAAGCAGCTCCAAGAGTTGCAGGAACAGTACACAATCGCATCGCAAGCTCTGAATTCAAATGCTTCTGACTCTTTGCAAGAGATGCAGCGTAAGTACAACGATTTGGCAAGAGAACAGGATGAAGTCTTGCAAGAGCTGAGAGAAGTGCAAGATCAACGTGATGACATCGAAAACACGCTCGAAAGTGAGCGAAATGACGCTAAGATTGCATTGACCGCGAAGGAACAGTCGTGGTCACAAGAGAAAGCAGATATCCAAGCCGACTTCCAGGCACAATTAAAAGCAACTCGAGCCGATTCTAACACTCGCTTAGAGTATGCGGAGAAAGAATATTCACGGGAAATGGCGCTCCAGAAGCAGATTATGGAAGAGTCTGTAAGAAAAGTAGTCGACGATGCAAATTTGCAGGCTCAAGCACGAATGAATGAGGCAGAGGAAATCCACCGACAGCAGATGGCTTCGACAGCGGCTGACTATCAAGCGCATCTTCAAGAAGAAATCGATTTGACCAATACTCGTTGGCAGCAGAAAATCGACGACCTTCGGGAGTCAGCAGATCAAAACCTTAAAACTGCGCTTGAGCGTGTGGGTACAGAGGCGAAAGGTGAACTGGAAGCGCTGCAACAGGAGATGAATGATCGAAAAGCCCACGCCGTGATCCAATGCACAGCGAAATGGCAAAAGGCGCTCGAAGATTTGCAGGAACGGCTTGAGCTGGAGTCGAAGCTTGCGTATGAGAAAGGTGTTCAAGATCGTGAGAGCGACTGGCAGCAAGCGGCCACTCAGATCAAACAGAAGCAGAAAGAAGAGCTTGAACGTGTTCAGAGCGAAGCTCGTCGGGCAATCCAGGCCGCGGAAGAACGCCATCGCCTGAAGTTTCAGGCAGAATTAGAAACGTTTACCCAAGCTTTAGAAAAACGACATCGTGAGGACGTCGAAGTCCTTACACGACAGATCACTGAGAAAGAACAACAATTTGCTCAGGAGGAACTGGAGCGGAAGCTGAACGAGTCGCGACAAGAATATGAGGTCAACCTTAACAACGAGCTGATCCGGATTCGCCGGGCACTCGATCAAGAACACAAAGCCATCGAAGCCAAGCTAAAGGCCGATTTTGCACAAGATAAGCAAGAATTGGCTGAAAACTCAGAGCGAGAGGGAGAGCAAAAGCTGGTTGAACTAGAGCAGCAGTGGATCGAACGACTGGACGAGCTTAGCGCAACAAAAGAGGCAGAGCTGAAGGTAGCTTTGGAGAAAGCGCGAACAGCTATGTCTGATACGTATGATGAAGTAGCCAGACAGATGCAAGAAGCTCTTCGACTCGAGATGGAAGCACGATTGAAAGAACAGGAAGCACAGCTGCAAAGCGAGCAAGAAGAAGCCATTTTGCACGTCCAGGACGATTCGGAAAAGCTGATCGAGCAAGTGGAAATCGCAATGACCGAGCTGAAACGGCAGAAAGAAGGCATGGAACAGGAGCTCTTGCGACTCCGCAGTGCACTGGAGGAAGCAGAAGACTCGCATTTCGACGTGGAAGAGAACCTGAAAAGGCAACAGAAGTCCATGTCGTTCCAGATCCTAGTCATGTTAATGCACTCTAGACGGCGTCACGACGAAGCGAAGCGCGAGCAAGCCCGTCTTGCGATGGACCTGCAGGGCAAAGTCGATGACAAGGAGAACGCGTTGACGCGTGCTACTTGTGCTCATGGCCATGAGATCGCGCAAGTCCAAGCAACGTGGGCCAGGATGCAGGAGATACACCAGGAAATGCTGCAGACGCTGACCAACTACAAGCGCGATGAGCTCGTGGCGCACCGGAGTGCGAGTGCTGTGGTCTCGAACGAGATCACGATCGTCGGCAAACAGATCGACGAGGTGCAGGAGATGCAGCGAGCCGTTGAGAAAGACATTGAACAGCTGCAGGCCGAGGCGCAAACAGTCGAAGCGAGTTTGCGACAGCTCATGGTACCTGGTGGATCGACCAGCTCTTTGAGTATGGCTGTAGTGGCCAAGAAGCGCCGACTGAACGAGGAATTCGAGTCGCTAGTGGAGCAAATTGAGAAGAAGAAGGCTGAAGCGCGCAACTGCGAGCAAACGGCCGCCTCGCTGCGCACGCGGCGCGAGGCCAAAGAGAACGAGCTCAAGGTCATGGAGCGGAAACTGGTCGAGATCCTCGTGCAGCAACAGAAACTCATGCTCACACTCTTGACAAGCGTCAAGAAAATGACGATACCGATCAGCAGCGACGCACCGCCAGCAGTGGTGGCCTCCTCCTAAGCAGACTACGCTTCCAAAACACGTCTATTTGCGCTTTCATGAACATATCGCGATGGCTATCAGCTCTGCGTTGAAGCATCAGTCGCAGCCGCGGCCTTTTCCTCTTCGAATCGTCTGAGCGCTTCCTTCTCCACGCGCACGTACGCCTAGTCAATCCATCCGTGTCAATCAGAGCGCTCAGGTCATCGCTCAAGCGCAGCCGCACGTACTCTGCGCTCCTCGATATACTTGCTCTGCAGGTAAAAGCCGTAGTAGGCGCCTGCCAGGCCGCCCACGAGGGCGAAGACCACGCGGCCCGTGGAGCTGCCGCCGCCCACGTTCACTCCCGGAGGTCCGCCCGCCATCCTTTCTTGCAAAATGGGGTGACACGGCAGCTGGTATTTATCCCGTCCCCGGTATATTTCATCATTAGTGTGTACCACATAATCTACTTCAATCGAAGTTGTTTCGAGGTGGTGCACACGAATGAGTTCTTGGAATCTTTGGAGATCGCAACCTGTCGGGATCGTGCGGCCTGCACGACTCAGTAAGAAGTGGTGACTCTTACCAGGAGCCGCTAAAGATTCCTGCCTGGCCACCAGTGTCTGCTCTTGGCAGAAGATTAACTAGAGGGGCCAAAGCTGCTGGTTGCTTTGAAACCTCATTTGCAGATTCCACGTCTTAACCCCAAGCAAACCAAGAACAAGAAACCATGGTCTGGGCCATCAGCCGTGCGCTTTTGATGGCAGCCGCTCTGCTGGGAGCCGTGCGTGCGGCCGACCCGTGGGGCTACCACGAGGACTCACCCACGCAGCTGGGCCCGTCCACCTGGAGCTCCCTGTACCCGGCGTGCGGTGGCAGCCACCAGTCGCCCGTCAACTTGGAGTACGAAGGCGACAGTATCGTCAACCTCTGGGGCACGACTTCGATCGCTCCGCTTAAGTTCCTTGGTGATTGCGAGCAGTTCAACCTCAGAACGCTCGAGGATCTGCTCAAGTGGGAGTTCCCAGGCACCAACAGTAAGGAACTGCCGGCTGAGTGAGGCACCAACTCACGTCGTGTATCTGAACAGAATGCAAGGTCAGCCTGCCGCTGCGTGACGGCAAGACGTACTCACTCGCTCAGTTTCACATCCACACCAAGTCGGAGCACACGATCAAGGGCCACCACTACAACGGCGAGATCCATTTCGTGCACAAGGAAGACGGCGGCTCCGGCCTTCTGGTCACGGGTCTGCTGCTCAGCGTGAACCCGGAGGCGGCGGACAGTAGCTGGATCGAGAACGTCTGGCGCTCCGTGAACAGCAGCAACGAGGACGCACCCGTCCCTGTCGACCTCTCGTACGTTATACTACTCTTGTTGATGAGTGCATCAGACGCTAATGCCGTGTTCTCTGTGTCTCCTTAGGGTCAACTACGTGGACGTACTGAACGAGCAAGTGGCACGTAGCCACCTGTTCAACTACGCTGGCAGTCTCACGACGCCTCCGTGCTCGGAGATCGTGGACTGGTGGGTCATCAACAACCCGCTCTCGATCTCCGAGACCGAGTTCGAGCAGCTCAAGGAGAAGTACGAGGAGCGCCCGGCTGCCGACAAGGGCCTGGACAACCGCCCCACTCAGCCGCTCAACGACCGCAAGGTCAAGTACTACTGAGCCCCGACTGTGCTCTCCATTCCCAGTAGCGTGTACGACCTCCTTCTGCTCACAGGCGCCCGTCTTCGCAGCATTCAGGAGACCAGCAAGCGTAGCCATCTGATAATTCCTTCACAGTACTTTTCAGGTCTTTAACAATAACCCCAGGACTCAAATACCCGATTTTGGGAGGTTTCCTGCAGAGATCGCTAACAATCCCCTCCTGATAATGCAATCAAAAATCAATATTTGGCGGCATGATAATACGAATAGATTCGAAAGAACTTTGTAATGGTATGTCTTGAGTCTCCAAGAAGATCGCAGCGCAATAAAATGATTCTTAGACGGATTTTGTGGGACAGCTTATGTAGAAACGTTAGAAATAGAAAGGCCTAGCTGTTGCAAACATCACATCACAGCAGAGGGCTGCCATCACTGTGCATAGGTGCTCAGCTTCCCCGTGTCGAACAAGCCACCAAGGAAGCGCATGACTCGCACTGCTTCCGCCTCAGCCTCGTGCCTTTCATCTGCGGCACGCAGGACCAGCACAAGCGGCTGGAGAAGGCTATCTCCTAGTTCCATGGCACGGAGAACGCGATCCTGTACCCGTTCAGCTTCAACTCGAACGTCGCCTGTTTGAGTCCATTGCCGGACCTGACAACACCATCCTCATGGGCGAGCTCAACCACGCGCCATCATCGACGGCATCTGCTTGTGCAACGATCAGCGCCACCGCCTCAAGCACGTGAGGACCTTGAGGCCAAGCTCAAGGTCACGCATCCGGTCGCGACAGGCGCCGTCTTTAGTATGGACCGCGAGATCGGCACACATGAGAAGATCTGCAGCATGGTGGAGAACTACAACGCGCAGTTGTTCGTGGGCTTCTTCAGCACCATGGGCCGCGGCAACGACAAGTAGTACTGCGGCGTGCAAGGTCGCATTGACGTCACAATCTTGGCGCTCGGCAAGCTTAGCTAATATAGCCACTGAATCAGCTACGAAGTACTGCATTATAGCAATCACCTGCTCTGCACGATAGTGATTTTCATTGACTTAACTATGCGCTTTCTGCTTTTTAGCGTCCGCACGTATAATATTTACTACAGATCGCCAACTCAGCTGACCACGACGACGTTTTCTACTATGCAAGGTGGTTGCTTCAACCTCTATCTCAGTAGATGTCTGCGAATACAATGCGCTTGCCTCTTCAGTAGTAAGGTCATGTTTTCTGAGCCCGAGTTCGTCTGCCTTTTTTTCAGTTATTTTCATCAGATATCATAAGTCACTGAGTCGTTTTTTGTTGTTCCTTGTACTCATATCAGAGCTGTCGAGAAATCGCAGTGGAGGTGTTCCCATTGTAGAATTACCACAGCTCCATTGCATCCAAATATTGAACGCGCTGCAATCGGGTAAAGTAAAGTCCTGGGGCACGCGTCTAAAGTGACCGTTCCATTGATGGATTCTCCACTGGTCAGTACTGGTTAATGGGGGCTTCTTCTACTATATGATTGTCGTGTGCAGCTCTCATTTGAGATAGTAACTCAGTAACACCAGAAGAATCAAGACATCGCAAGATCATTGAATCGACATGTAACTGTGCCTGCGCCGATCGCTCGTTTTTCTAGTTTAAGTACAATATCCTTAACGATTTGAAATCGAGAGCTCTCGATATCCTCAAGAGTTGATGCTGCTGCGTCTTGAAGTGCAGTCATCCTAGATAAAATTGCCACATGCGGAGGCACACCAGTTGCCCTCATGCCATGGTCAGACTCGGAATATCCACAACGTACTCGATCACTCAACCCACTAAGTAATATTTTGTCTTGAAACAATACGGAATTGAACAGAGGATGGCTTTGAGGTAAATGAGCTTGGAGATAGCAAGCATGATGCACAACTGAAGCAAGTGCATACTCTAACACAAAATCCATTGCTTTCGGTGCGTTTCGAAATAAAATACCCATTGCTTCGCTTACAAAGGAGTCTCGCAATTCAAAATGTGGAGGTAGGATAGAAAATTCAACAGAGTCGTTTGACAAACCAGACACAGTCCGTCCCACGTGCATGTCTCCAGCAGCTTCGTATTTCAAATAGGTGTTTTGAACACCACCTAATGACCAACCTGCTCGGAGATGAACAGCAGTAGCTGACGGACAAGCTGTTGATCCAGAAGATGCATTTGTAGCAGCTCCTTTGCGTGTTGAATGTGTTCCGAGATCTTCTGCTTGTACACCGCGACGTGTTAACTCGGCATGGACATCAGGAAGATTCAAAAGACGAAGTAGGGCCCGCCTGAAGCGATCATATTGTCTTCCACCTGGAAACAGGAGGTCACTTGATGGATCAAAATCGTACACCAACCAATATGTACCAAGCTCTAATACCGAGCAAAATTGCAGGGCAGACAGGATTAGCGTAGATATGACGAGGGTCTCTCGGACGTTCCCCTGCTTGATCGTTTTTCATATGTGCAAAATATATTCGCAGCGCATCTCCAGACCATTCCATATGACCGTGCCTTATGCCAAATGCATTTGATGATCGACACATTAAGTTCCATGATACAGTAAGAGAAGCTCGGCCAAAAACCATATCTTTGGCACTCGTTTTCATCATTGCTTCACATAAAACCGATACAATTCAAATGCACGCACGATACTAGAATGGCTTATGATGAGCCACGCAATGAACCTGCAGTAAGAGTTTCTGTAGATATCTCTTGATTCAGAACAGACCGTGTTCGCTCTCACTTCAGCTACCTTCTCCTGAAGCGCAGCACGCTCCTCGCTGTTCATGGTGCGGAAGGTCGTTATGAGTGCGAATAGTGATCTGCGGGTTTTTGTGGGATAAGCTGCCCTCAATTCAATGAAAAATGAGCGACCATTCAAGATACTTGGACAAGTATAGAAGCTTGATTTCGGCTCGCGCTTTTTCGATTTTAAGGGGCCTTCTGTCCCACAAATTGCCCAACAGGCCCCCAGAATCCCATAAAATCAGGAGAATGAATCTTCGGAATCCCCATGAAGGCATTCACGCAAAAGTTATCGTACTTAAGACGAATTTTGCTTCATGTCGCACTTAATCCGCACTTAACCAGATCTGATTTAGATCGTGCCTGATGCCAATCATCAAATCGCGATGATGGGCCGAACGCTGCTTGGGGCTCTGATGCTGGTAGCGCACGGGGCCGTCCAGGGGTTCCTCTTCGAGCGCACGCAGGTGGACGAGGTCTTCGAGTTCGATGGGGACTCGCACTGGCAGTTCGGCTATGAGCTGGGTCAGCGGTTCGCCGACAAGATCCAGACGCGGCTGCGCCTGAACGCCGCCGTTCAGACGCTCGTGCTGCCGTATCTCGAGACCATGGAGGGCCAGGAGCTCTACGGAACGTATCTCCAGTCGCACAATACCACATTTCCCGTACGTGTCAAGGTCTCTCTGCTTCTCTTGTACGATGGCTGTTTGCTTAATCCTCTCCATGCGCGTTTGTGCAGGATTTCGTGGAGGAGCTGGACGGGATCGCTCATGGAAGCGGCGTCCCCTTCGAGGTAACAGCCACGGCCTTTGCTTACCTTCTCCTTGGTCTCTAGTAGCTCATACCTGCTGTATATGTGTTTGGAGCAGATGATCTTCGCGCTCAACCTCGTGGAGGAGTTCCAGGACTCGATCCCGACCTGGTTCCAGACCAACGCAGCGCCGGCCGCTCGCCGCCACACGCTGCGGTGTTCGGACATCGTGCTCACGTCTCAAGATCTGCGCGCTGTCGTGCACAATGAGGACAGCGGCGCACAAGACGTGAACCGCACTGCCATCGTGATTGCACGAATCGGAGCCAACCCAAAGTTCGTGGCCTACACGTACCTTGGCGATCTTCCCTCGGGCGCCTTCGGTTTCAACCAGAACGGCGTCGCATTCACGCTCAACTGTGCGTAGAGACCATACTTCCTTGCGACTTTGTCCTCACACTGCGTACTGTTGTTCCCTAGTTGTGCAGCCTGCGCAAACCGAGATCGGTGGTCTGGGTCGCGGATTCATCTCGCGCGATCTGCTGAACGCGCAGAACTCTTCGGATGCGCTCGAGCGGATCACGAGGACGCACCAGGCCACTGGCCACAACTTCCAGCTCATGGACGTGCACAACCGTCGCGTGTGGAATGTAGAGACTGCCTCGTTTGGTCGCTTCGCCGTTCACGAGTACAACGTCTCGACCATGAAATCCAGTCATGTGACCGCGTTCTTCCACGCCAATCAGTACCAGCGCTTGGTGATCGATCAGCCGCCGTACCAGAGCAGTCTGCATCGCCTCAAACGCTACAGCGAGCTCACGCCGCCGACCTCCGTCAAGGAAGCGCTCAAGATCCTCGGCGACCAGCATGATCGGTCGTGGCCGGTCTTCCACGACTCGTTGTCCCACGGCCGTGGCGATCTCTCGGGCTGGACGCTCACGACCATCGCGTTCGATTTGAACCAGCGCAAGGCGTTCTCGTACAGTGGCAACCCTAGTCTGGGCCGAGTGGCGATCGTGTGGGACTTGGAGAAGCTCACTATCACCAAGGTGTCCAACAAAGAGGAAGCCGTGGTGTGAGCACCGCGTTTTGACATTTTCCAAGTGCAATTGTTCATGCGCATTTGCACAATGACTTCCAACTTGGGGAATCAACTCCTCCTGTTCCTTATTCGTCACTATAACTTGAGCGAAGTAGACACCGTCAAACACTATCATTCAGCTTTGGACCAAAACCAGCGCAATGACAATATCCGTTGATGCTCAGGCTTCAACACATACATGGTACTGCTACAAGTTGAGCAGTTTCCAACCTAGATAGCGCGCAGCCCCAGACTGGGTTTGTGGAAGAATCGGATTAGCTGAAAATATATTGATGCCTGTTTTCAGCCAATCCCCATGAATTACGACCATTCCATTTCAGAATTCACTCGACAAGACCAGCAAGATGGCCCAAGCAGTGTCCGGACAATCCGCCTGCATCGATCTCGACACCTCGTACTCGTGTGTGGGCGTGAGGCAGAATGAACGCATACGACCAGGCCAACCGCACAACCCCGCTCGCTGTTTGTGAAGGCCACGTGCCAAGCAGCTCATCGATCGCAAGTTCAGCGACCCCGTCGTGCAGGCGGACATAAGCCCTGGCCCTTCAAGGTCTCGCCCGGCGCAGGCGACAAGCCCTAGATCACGGTGCAGTTCAAGGGCGAGTCCAAGACGTTCCAGCCCGAAGAGATCTCGTCCATGGTGCTCGTCAAGATGCGCGAAATGTCGGAGCCCTTCGTCTGTAAGGAGGAGGTCAAGAACGTGGTCCTCACTGTGCCATACTACAATAACGACTCTCAGCGCCATGGCGCTGCTGCCGGTCTCAATGCACTGCGTCATCAACGAGCCCACGGCTGCTGCTATCGCATACGACCTGGCCAAGAAGGGCGGCGAAAGCAACGTGTTCATCTTCGAAATACTCCTCCCGGACGTTCAGTCTGCCAAACGAAACCAGTGTTACAGCGAACGCAAACGAATAACAAAGGTCATGGATTTCGATCGTACGGAAGCAAGCGAACGGCGCAACTAAACAGCGTGGTCTTTGATCGGATCCCAGCCCGTGACCAGGTACTCGTCCAGTGCATCGAGACGCGCCACTTGCGCATCGCTCAGCTTGATGTTCACGGCCACGAGGTTCTGCTGCTGGCGCGTGGGATTCACCGACTTGGGCAACGTGATGAAGTCCTTGGCCAGGCTCCAGGCCACCAGCACTTGCGCGGGCGTGGCGTTCACTTCCGTGGCGATCTCATTGAGCACCGGGTCCTTGAGTTTGGCAGCCTTGGCCAAAGGCGAGTACGCCTGCAGGTACACGCCGTGTTCCTTGAAGTACTTGACCAGCTCCGTGCGCGTGAGCCACGGGTGCAACTCGACCTGGTTCACGGCCGGCTTGACCTTGTACGTCTCGGCCAGCTTGGCCAGATGGGCCTCACCAAAGTTGGATACACCGATATCGCGCAGAATACCCTGCGCCTGCAGGTCTTCGAGCGCGCGCCAGGTCTCGGCACGGGTCGCACGATCGCCAGGTGCGTGCAGAAGAAACAGGTCGATGTAGCCGAGCCCCAGCTTCTCGTTGCTGGCCTTGGTGGTCTCGATGGCCTTGTCGTAGCCCCAGTTGGCGACGAACAGCTTGCTGGTGACAAAGATCTGGTCACGCGGGATACCAGAGTCGCGCACAGCACGGCCGACGTCCTCTTCGTTCTGGTAGTACTGCGCCGTGTCGATGTGGCGGTAGCCGTGCTTGAGCGCCGAGGCCACGGCGTCGTAGGTCTCAGCGCCCGGCTCACTGAGGTACACGCCCAGACCGAGCGTGGGGATCTTGGCGCCGCTGGGCAGCGTGACGGAGGGCACGTGGACGGTAGCCATGGTCTTTTCTCTTGGCTTGGCGTTGGCTTGGGCTCTTGGAAGCAGATTGGATACTGAGCGACTGAATGAGTTACCGTGACGCTTGAAATCAGTGCATTTATAGCCAATCACAGGAGATGAGCTGGCCAATGAGAGACGCCGAGATGACGCTATCGAAATCCACGCAACGCAATCAAGCCAATCACTAGTTGAAGCTGCAAATAGTGACAGTAGCCTATTGACTACTACCAAATTAGCACATTCGAGAATTTATGTAAAGGGCTACTATTTTGTAGCGGTTGCTTCCACGACTCGACTTGGGAATATAACCGACTGAAGTGCTGATCTTGTGGAGGAGGGACGACATGCTTGTGTCCGCGTGCTATAGACCAATCAGCAGGCTGGAATAGTATTCCCTGGGCGATCGACCCAGTTTTGCATTAGAAGCCACAGGAAGCAGCCATGGCCAAGAAACCGAGCGGCGGCGGCAACACCAAGGTCGAGGCCGCGAATGCGCGCAAGGCCGGCGCCAAGGCCCAGAAGGACGCCAAGGCGCAGGCCGCGGTCGAGGCTGCCGAGGCTGCGGAGTGGTCCAGCGGCGCCAAGAGCAACGCCAAGCGCGAAGAGGCGGAGCGCAAGAAGGCCGAGGCCGACGCCAAGAAGGCCGAGCTGAAGAAGCTGCAGGCGCTGGAGGAGCACGAGTTCTCCAAGGTCGAGGACAAGAGCGCCATCCGCAAGGCCAAGGCCCAGAAGGCCGTGAACAAGCCCTGGGAGGAAGCGCTGGCCCCCGTGGTCAAGAAGAACAACAAGGGCTCGCGCGCGCCTGCGGCGTCCCTGACGGCCAGTGGTGGCAAGCTGACGCAGGCGCAGATGGCCGTGCAGCGTGAGGCGGAGGCCGCCAAGGCCAAGAAGCCTGCAGGCAAGAAGGATATCCAGTTCGAGAGCTCGTACGGCGGCTTTGAGAACCGCAACCGCGAGATCGGCGTGCAGGACGAGGCCCGCAGTCTGGACGCGGCTCTTGACCTGCTGTCCATGGGCGACGAGGAGCTGCAGAAGCACCCGGAACGTCGTGCCAAGGCGGTAAGCTTGCGCTTTCTCATTGAGGCATGTTGAAGCGGATACTCATGGACTGTTGGTTATGTGTAGGCGTACAAGGCGTTCGAAGAGCTGATGATGCCGCAGGTGAAGGAGGACTTCCCGGGGCTCAAGCTGTCGCAGTACAAGCAGAAGCTCAGCGAGATGTGGCGCCGCTCGCCGGACAACCCGCTCAACCAGAAGAGCCTGGCCTACAACGCCAAGAAGGAATAGAGAGCAGCGCGCGCCATCCTATCTAAACACGGCCGTGCATCTATCTGAAGATACTGACAGAGATTGAAGCACCGAATGAAGCGGCTGAGCAATTGCAAGCATCATGAACAGCATCCAGTTGTTGGGTTTCAACATTCTCGATATTAAATTACAAACTCTTGTCTCCAGCAAACGTAAGCTAAGGCCATGCGTCTCGCTCGCTCTTGATGCGTCTAATTGAAGAAGTAGGGACTGTCCAGTACAGTCTTGAGGTCCAGGTCGCCCAGCTGCGGGATGTCGTGGAAGTCCGTCTTGGGGAAGCGCAACCGCAGCTCCGTCAACAATTCCTCCAGCAGCGGCTGCTCGTACAGGTTCACAAACTCCTCACGCAAACGGCGGTTCATGGTGTCTACAGAGTTGGCGTGGGTCCAGTAACTGTCGTGCACTGCAGCGAACGCGATCTTGTCTTCCTCGAGGCAGCGTCGAGCCGTCATGAGCATGTGCGTGGAATCCAGCGAGTGAACAAAGTTGGGCGGGAAGGCCGTCTTCTGGCGACCGTTACTGACAGGTAGCTGCTCCGTGAGCACCATGAGCACGTGCTGCACCTTGGTGCGCACCTGTTGCGACGAGTTGCGGCGGTACGGCTGCACGACCGGCAGACCCATGGGCGTGATCCACGACATGGCCTGGCCGTTGCTAGCGACCTTGGAGGCGCAGTCGCCCAGCCACGTCATGATGTTTCGGGCCGACGTAAACAGATCGCCCATGGACTCCATCGTCACTTCAGCAGCGTAGCAGGACGCGTGGTAAATCTGGTCTTCCAGTTCCGAGTCCATCAGATGGCCCTTAGTCAGGAACACTTCTTCCAGACGCGCCGAGATTTGCTTGCGAGCACCAATGTAGGTCACACCGTACACACTGGTCATGACCGTCTGCTTGACGACCTTGCGCGTGATGGTACCGAGCAGGAACTGCGCATGCTGCTTACGACGACACTGGTTCCACTGCTCACGGATCTTCATCTTGCGGGCCTTTTCGTCAGCGCTGTCCGTGTCCAGAATCGGCTCAACACTGGGAATGTCGTCAGGCAATTCCATGGCGGCATCGCGCTCGACCTTCTGCATGACTTGGGTGGCCACACCGGTGTACACATCACTGGGGCGAGGGGCCGGAACAAGGTTGACCTGCTGGCCACCAGTGCGATCACGGCCCAGGGCGGCGTAATGCTGAAGTCCGTTGCAGGAACCATCCTGGTGCACAGGCAGGTTCGACATGTACTCTTCAACGATCGGAGCCTCAAGCGCACGCTTTATTTCGAAACAGACACCGAGCGCCAGAAACGGGTAGTCGGCATCCTTCCACCAGGCACAGTCGCCGTCACCGTACGGGTTGGCAGCCGACGCAATCGCCTTCTCAATGTGCTTCTCCGTAAACTCCACACGCTCGTCAAACGAACACTTGTCCACGCCAAACACGTTGGCCAAGTGGATCTTCAACCAGCGGAGACCATTCTTGCCCAGCGGCTTGCGGTCACGGAAGACAAGCAGACTACGCGACAGATCCGAGCCCAGATGATTGAGGTTGGGCGGAATCGGATACACACGTCCACGGAAGTCCATGTTGTATGGGAAGTACAGCGCCTGTTCGTCCTTGAACTCTTCAGCGACCTGGAGCTTGTACAGTGTGTCGCATCGCAGAGAGTGCAGCTCTTGGTTGCGTTGTTGGATCTACAGATTAGAAGCAAGGAAGTTGGTACAAGCTCATTCAATCCATAAATCATACAGGCAGACACACGTAACACGCAAATCAGGCATTCGTAATGTGGATCGTCACTGTAAACGACCCCAAGCAAGAGAAAAGAGCGACTCGCGGAGCCTACTCTCCCTCAAATTCCTGGCGTCCGGTAACAGCGTCAACCGTTGGATATAGCAATCAGTTTGAACCCAGAAGCCGTGGGGAATGCGACTTCTGGGCTTGATTCTGTTGCTTCTAATATATACAGGCACACACAGCACACGCATCTTACCTTGCGAGTCATCTTCTCAAAGAGTTGGCGCTTCTCCGGGTCTTCAGTGTACTCCTCTTGCCATTCCGGAAGATCGACATCAGCACGTGGCGGCAGGTCTCCGAATCCGCCTCCGTTTTCCCACATGGTCAGAATAACGTCAAGCACTTCCTTGTTCACGACCCAAGGCACTTCGCCCAGCAGGTTCAGCGACTTGAACAGTCCCTCGAGCTCTCCACGCTTGACGCAGTCCATCTGCCACGCGGAGTCGCGCTGGCGCATGATCTTGGTGTGCAGCTTCAGGTATCCACCGTTCACGACGTAGTCCCACTTCTTGGGCGACACCAGCATGGGCAAATATCGCGCCGTCCACGGCAGAATGTTGGCACCGGGTTTGGTTGACAGCACAGTGGCAGCGATGTCTGGGTGGATCTTGATCACACCGGCACGACGGTTGCGCTCGAAGACGTAGTCGTGGAGAAAGGCTTGCACTGGTTTGCCAGGCTTACCGCCATTTTTCTGAGGGATCGGCAGGAAACACGATCGCTGCAGACAGTCAATGAGCGCAGCACCGACCTTGAGGTTGATGCGCTTGTCCCAGCCACCGACGTCGTCGTGGTAGATATTCATCTTGGCCTTGATGAAATCGCTCTCAATGCGAGACGTCATCTTAATGTAGAAGTGATTGTCTCCACCACGCTTCTCAGCGGCTTCCTTCTGCGAGATGATCTCTTCCTGGACGGCCTTGCCCATGGCCAGCGCCAGCTTGATAAACTTGGGGCCTTGGGCTTCACCTAAACACAGGTTCAGCATCACGTTCATGCCCGTGGCAGCGAGCACATCGGCCTTGAGCATGAGTAAAGCAGGACCGTAGATGTTGCTGTCCATGCTGTGCTTGCCGTCGCGGATCTTCTTCTGCTCCTTCTCAATGTACTCGCGCGCAGGGATCATCCACGTGCGGATGAGGTCCTTGGCAGCGTTGGAGTTTGAGGCGCGGCCGATCTGACGCACTTTGTTGGCCGACGTCTCGAACTTGTCCATGGCCATTTCGTACACGGAGCACTCGAGACGCAGCTGACGTGCGTACAGACGACGCATGTTCTGGACTTCCTCGGCCGTCGTGCAGGTGGCCAGCTGGTCGGCCGGGATCGTGAAATCCTGCAGCCACTTGTCCACGTCCACATCGCTGATGAAGGCGCGGCTCAGGTTCTCTGCGCCGGCTTCAATGGCTTCGGCCTCGTGTTCCACAAGACTGAGTGCATCGAATGGCGCAGCAAGCGAGGATCGCGGCTCCAGGTGCTGGGCACGCTCGGCCCAGTCAGCAACCGTAAGCACGCGGCCGGAGCGCAGGAACTCCGTGTCGATCGCGTCGGAGACGGACTCCGTCATGACAGCAGGCGACGGCAGCGAGCTCTTGGCGCGCACGCCCACGAGGCTTTGGATTGCGCGCGCTCGTCGCAGCTGCAGCAGACCACGTGAGGACGACATGGCGGAGATGGGATGGATCCAGAGCGCAGCAGCAGGAGGATGCCGCAAATGTGCACGCAGAGACGGAGCGAAGAGGTACGCTGGCTGAGCTTCTCGTAGGCTCCTTGGTCGCAGCGACTGGAGAAGAGTGTGGCCTTCTGACGGTCGCCTCTTGGGGTTGTTAGGTTATATGACTGGCATGGCACGCTCAGACTCATTTCAGCCAATCACACAGTGTCGACTGCAAACTCACCAATCAGAACATAGAGGCTAGGGCATCAAAACTGAAATAGTCAACAAGCTTATACGCAATATTAATTGTGTTTTGCGGATTTTGTCTGAACATCATATGTAGCGGATTTCTGTAGAGGCTTCTAGAACAGGATAAAAAGTTTGCGTATCAGGGGATTTTTGGTTGGCTCGAGCGGATCTGTATCGCATACCGGAAAGGATTCTAAATCGTACTTTGTCGAAGTGATACCGTCCGCATCCGTCCACGCACAATCATGGCGGACCATCACGAGCACTCAGGCGGCTGCTGCGGCGATGAGGAGCACATGCACGACCCGACACTGGCGTCCTGTTGCGAGAAGGACCAGATCGCGTATGACAAGGCCATGGCGCTGAAAACGGTGCTCACCGCGCACGATCCGACCTCCCAGGGCGTGCGTACGCGACAGCAACTCTTCCAGCCGCCGGTGCCCTCCCAACCAAAGATCATCACAGCAGCCAGCTCCACTGCAGCAGCACAGCTGGAGATCGAAGACTCGGACGATTCAGATTTTGATTCAGACTCGGAGTTTGAACTGGACGCGCTCATGGCGGAGCGACGCAAAGCCATGGAGCGGCAGATGAAGGAGGTCGCCAAGAACGCCGCCGACGGATACGGCGTGGTGCTGGATGTAGACGCGTCCACACTGCTGCAGCAACTCAAGCAGAACTCTGCAGACAGAGTGTCTTGCGTTGCTTGGCTTCGTCGCGAAGCCAAGAGTAAGGTTGAGGCCATGGCGCATGTCGCCACGCGGTACATCGGTACCAAGTTTTACGCTGTGACGCTTCGCGCGGACGACGCTGTGCTCGCCAGTGTGGAGCACCAGTGGCGGCTGTCCAGCGCTTCAGCAGTCAGCATAGTCGCGTTTAAACATGGATCGCGCGTGGATACGTTCTCGGTAGACGAGCGCGCGCTGGAAGACCCGTCAACGCTGTGGGAGGCGCAGCTGCTGCCGTGGCTTACCCACTGCAACGTGCTGATAACTGAGCGTCAAGATCAAAAGCCGATAGATCGTCACACTTCAAAGCCACGCAAGAGCGCCGACGAAGCGGCAGTGGACGAGAACGCGTTTGATTGCGGCGTGGCCAACTGCCGCATCAGATTTCAGTTTGAACATGAGCACGTGGGGCCGTCTCAGGACTCCAAGAGCGAGATCTCCTCCTGGCGCACATGAGGAGGGAAACGCAGCGAAGCTGTGTCGAGTGGGCCGAGCGCAGCCACACGCTGCCTCTGCGTTAGGTCAACGTCCAGCCAAATCGCATGCGATCGAAGGCGAGTATTCAGTGATGGAAGTTTCTAAAGCAATAATTTACCTAACATCACCTGGGGCTACCGCGACGACGCGACGACGGCTTTGGACTCACGCCAGCCGCTCACGTGGCCACTTTCCATGGAAGAACCGCTGGGTCGAACGGTCGCGTGCCTGGAAAAAGCGCCAGACAGTTCTGCATGAGAGTCCTCAATGCGTCGAAGCCGCTGAACCGTGCAGATGAGCTAATGGGGTTTTACCGTGAAAAACCTCGGGCGTTGAAGCCGGAGTGGCCGCGAAGGGGTGTTTGTTCGATATTCGATGGTAAGAATAGCGCCATGGGCCTGGGGGGAGCAGGGCGATGCCATTGCGCTGTGTCGCCAACGGCAAAATGCAAAGCGCCGAGCGAAACGCAATGACCGCTGCTTCCTTGGAGCAACAACCGTTCGACCAGCGCTCCAGTTCCGGCCTGCGCAAGGAGCTGGACATGCGGCTCACGGCCTACCTGCCGGCGGTCGTGCGGCGGCATCTCGAGCGCCAGGACGACGCGCGGCTGCAGATCCCCAGCACGCACCAGACCACGGTCGTGAGCATGTTCGCCGACGTCTCGGGCTTCACGGCCATGACTGAGTCGCTTGCGGCGCGCGGCCCCGTGGGCGCCGAGTTTCTCGCGCGCCACCTGAACTCGTATTTTGAGCAGCTCCTGCGCTTGGTCTCCAGTGCCGGTACGGACGAAAGCCTCTATTGTTCTCTTGCAGAGGAGATACTGACGATGGGTGATGGGTTGCTTTGTTGCGCAGGCGGAGACGTGTTCAAGTTCGCTGGAGACGCCATGCTCATCTTCTGGCAGGAGAACAAGGAGGACACACTCGAGAGCCTGCTGCGGCGCTGCATCCAGTGCGCACTGCGTATCCAGTCCCATCTACACAAGGCCGAGCTGGCACCAGGCGTCGTGCTCAGCGTCAAGATGGGCATCGGCATTGGCGGCGCCACCATCGCGCACCTGGGCGGCAAGAGCGACGGGTCCATCGACCGCATCGAGTACATTGCTGTCGGTCCGGCGCTGGAGCAGGCGTTCAGTTGTGAGCACCAAGCTGAAGCTGGTGACGTCATCTGCTCACCGCAGTGCTGGGAAATGATCAGCAAGTTCTTCGAAGGCGAGGCCGTGCAAGCCAACAGCGGATTCCACAAGGTGCATCGCGTGGCACTACCCATCCGCCTCTGCTCGCGTCGACCGTCGTTCACGCGCGATGACGCACAGCTGCACACGCGCATGAAGCAGTACGTATCCAGAGCTGTGTGGCCGTACCTAGATGCGCATGATGAGTTCTGGGGGTCGGAACTACGGGAGGTGACGGTGTTATTTATCAATCTAGGTTTCTGGTAAGTTCGTTCATGTTGATCTCTTGATTGACATTGGAGTCTTACTCATGGGTACTGATGCTTATGCGTAGTGATGAAGACCTGGCCAAGATGCTGGATGTGGCCGGCCTGCAAAAGCTGCAGGACGCATTTGCGCTTGTTCAGCAATGCATTTACGAGAACGAAGGCACGATCAACAAGTTTCTCGTAGATGACAAGGGCAGCACCGTGATTGCAGCGTTCGGCCTGCCTCCCGTGACCCATGAGAATGACCCCATTCGTGGCATTCTGTCTTCACTCGCGATCTGTGCTGCGCTGAGTCAGATTGGACTCAATGCTTCGGTCGGTATCACCACTGGAACTGCGTTGTGTGGCGTCGTCGGGCATCAGGGCAATCGACGTGAATACACCGTGCTTGGTGATATTGTGAACCTGTCGGCGCGATTGATGCAAAAGGCCAAGACAGAAAACGGAGGAGTGATCACAGATGAGACGACCAAGATGTTCACGCACGATATCCTGCACTTCGAAGAGCGAGCTCAAATCATGGTGAAGGGCAAAAACGACAGCATCAAGGTACATCGACCGTATCCTCGGATGTCCATCCTGATGGAATTCCACTTGTCCGTCACTGCAGGAAAAAAGCGGATGCCTCTTGGTATTTCCTCCCCACCAACTGTGAGCCGAGCCACTCCGGTGCTAAATATGATGGAAAACATGCATCGTGTGCAAGTTCGCGATGCACAGCGTCGGCTGTCGATGCGTGCAGATCAGCAATCCGTGACGGCGAATTCTATCATTGAAAGCGACAGTTTCCAGCAGATTCGAAACTCGTTGTTGGAAAAATGCTCGCATCTCAATCCGTTTGCGCCGGGAGGCTCGTTTATCCTAGAAGGCGACATCGGTGTGGGCAAGAGCATGCTACTGCGGTCAGCATTGACATGTCCTGAAGCAGGATGCTACAATGTGCTGCAGGGAACTGCGAACCCTTTTTCGACTAGAAAACCTTACGCGATTTGGACGGAGATCATAACCAAGTGTGCGCTGGAAGGTCGTTTGAGCAGTCTCACTCCACTGCCGCTACACGATGATTTGGTGACTCCCAGCTCGGCGTCAAATGGCTCAGTGAACGTTGGAACGAGGCTGGATGATTTCTCAAAGGAAGCTGAACGAAGGAAACGGATTGCGCTTTACGTGCGAAAAATGATCAAGCAGGGCGCCGCCCCAAACACGACATTGGTCAAGTATGCGTATCTACTTAACCCGATCCTGGACACAAAGTTTGAAGATTACATGGACGAAGACGATTGTCCCGATCAACGATCCAGCTCAATGGTACGAGGCGCAAGCATCCGATTGCTCGAAAAGGATGAAGAAGAAGACTCTGCTGATGAGGCTGATGCTCCTGGAACTAACCAGGAAGAGGAGCCCGATACAGACGAAAAAAGATTCGTGGACACCCCAAGCAACTTGGAGATGAAAGCAGTCGAGATTGCTGCATGGTTTTTGGGTCTGTTGGAAATGGATCTGGCTATGAATCGAAATGAAAACGATGAGTTGCGTGTGATTTCGTCGAAGCCCAGCGAAACGATTCGGTCTTCCCCATCGTCGCCCAGTCGAGATGATCACGAAAACGCTGATCTCGAATGGAAGCCCACCGAATTGGATTTAAGTGGGATTTTACTTCTTTGTGCGCTTCATGCCATGTCTCGAGATAAGGCAACAATCTTCTGCCTGGACAACGCAATGTACATGGACGAGAAATCATGGATCCTCACAACAATCATTGCCAAGTATTTCACGAACTGCTTGGTTGTCGTTGGCACAAGGCCTCCTAGCCTCGCTTTGAACGAAAACACAGCCAGCTCCTCGTTCCGGAAACGACTTCGTGTGTTGAAGAAAATGCGCTCTTCGGTGACGCAAACAATGGAACCTCTGTGCAAAGCTGAAATCGAGGAGCTTGCGCTCCAGATATTGAACGTTCAAGTCATTCCCAGTGAGTTGCTTTCCATTTTGGCATCACGAGCGCAAGGCAACCCTCTGTTTTTGCACGAAATCATTGCTGAAATGCTACAGCAAGAAGTGGTATGTCCTGGCTTCTGCTAAATCCTTGCTTATCTCTTTGTATCTGATACTAACCTGTTCCTTTTAGATCGTGGTTGACGAAAGGCGACACACGTGTCAACTCCAAGTGCAAGAACCAGGAGGCGACAAAAGTGCTGCCCATTTTTGCTTTCAGTGCCACATCAAGTTCAGTTCATCCAAGGACAAACATCGATGCAAGTGCTGTGGATACGTATTTTGCACACCCTGCACACCAAAAGCGTGTCAAAAGTACGTTCTGGCGATCGTTATATTCCTGTCATGTATATACTGACGTAATGCGTCGCAGGAAATTGCCTGGAAGCCGAGGAGATCCGGTTCGTCATTGCAGTGGTTGCTACACGCTTTCAGCCACGAGAACCCCGAGTACAGATCGAAGTTTGGCTGCGTCTATGGGTGGTGTAACAAGCACGGGTTCCACTACTCGTCGCATGCGGTCGATATTTGTGCCAACAGACAATGCCTCGCCAATGCTCACGCTCAAGAATCGAATCGCTTTGCGTCCGCCACGAACAGTGAAAAGTGTGCTCACGACGTTGCTGGATCAGCTGACAGTCTCTCAGCGCATGCTCATGAAAACGGCAAGTGTGATTGGACCTGTGTTTGAGGAAGAGCTGTTGCGGTCGTCATGCCCTATCAAGGCTCATTTGTCACGATTCGCGTACGATCTGGATGAGTTGGAGCGACTATCGATGATTCGCCGGGTAGAGAACTTCGTGGGCGGTGTTCCTTCGATAATCAAGTCTCCCATCAGTCGGCAGCTGAGCAGCAAGTCCGTGAACCAGTTAGAGCCACCAAGAGTCAAAGTGAAGTTTGAATTCTGCTACGGCTTCATGCAGGACGTGATCCGGAGCCAGATGCTGTGCATTCAGCTGGACAAACTGCAGACGCGCATCTCCGAATGCCGGGAACATCAACAGAAAGAGTTGAGGCACAAGTTCTTCGAGAAAGCCAACGGCAGTCTGAACCGGCCGCTGCAAGTTCAAGTTGGGAGCACGATCCCTCTTTTGCCGATTGCTGGTGGCGCTTGTGGGAACCGATCTCTTACACCAACGGAATCTGCAGCCAAGGGGTCGAATGGCAACGAAGGCATGGTGACTATCTCGGCTGTACCGACTGTGTCTTCAAGCAGCTCGATCTCCTCAACACTGCTGGTGTCTGAAGATCGCTTGCCTTCGACCAGTCCTCGACCTCATATTGTGCGGAAGCCCATATCGACGTTTGTCCGCTTGAAGACTGGCACCGTGTACGTGAAGAAGCAGTCGAGTGTGTTCGCGCATATCAACATCAAGGGCCTGGCCAACGCTCGCATGTGGAAGAAACGGTATGCCGTTCTACAAAACGCTCGTCTGTTGCTGCAGTACGATGAAATAAACGGATCGCAGCCACGCCAGGGCACTTCCTTGTTCCTCAAGGGCGCTAAAGTGAGTGCATGCGACCCGGAGGTGGCCGCCAAGGTCAACTGCTTCAAGGTCGAAGTGAACGAGTGGACCAAGGGTAAGTACCTCATGAGCCAGCGACGGTTCTTCGTGATCGCCGTGGAGAGCGAGGCCGAAGTAGAGAACTGGGTCTACATGGTACGCTATGCCATCGAGTCTCTGGAGAATTAGATCCTTTAGGACGTCGTGTGTAACATCAATACAAACTTCAACAGAAAATTCCCAAAAGCGCATGTGAACACGACGAACAACACTCAATAGATCATTGACACTGCAGCAAAGTCAACGCGCTGGCGTTCCGCTTTTCATTGTAAACGTCGTTAACGTGTCTCGTGAGCCACAACACCTTAATACTTTGTCGAGGCTCTTTTCTCTCTCGCGCACAAGAAAGCCAAGTTCTAGACCCAATGGGTTTCGAACGCTTACTGGTTCGATTCGTCGTGGATCTTGCGGATACGGGCCAGGGTGGAGCGCACGGTGGCAGCCGAAGGGGTGCTGTAGGGGACAGACACATTGTGAGCCATTTGCACCATGCAACAGCACTCATACTAGCAACTGGACGTACTTCAGCAGGTAGGCACCGCCGGCGATGACCTTGTAGCACGACTTGCACTTCCAGATGCCGGTGACGGTACGCTTCACGCTGTCCTTGCCGCAGAAGGCGCAGTTGTACTTGGCGTGCTGCGAGATTTCGATCTTCTTCACGACCTTACGGAGCGACGAACCGTAACGCGTGCCGTACTTGCCACAGATACCAACTTTCTTAGTGCGCTTGCCCTAGAGAATCATTGCACAGACAGACACGCTCGGTGTCAGTATGATTCGTCCTGCTTGGTGTTCGCGGCCATCGTCATCCCCTGCTGCTCCTGTGGCCTCCATGCGCGTTTTCGAACACAGCGCAATGACTGGCGACCAAGCTGCTGTTGTACACGCAGCCCCTAGCGCCGGCTGGCTAGCTGCTTGGCTGCTGTGTAGCCAGAGGCTGATCCTCGGCAGCGCTGCGCTGCGCTGCGCTGAGGAGGAGCAGAGGGAGCAGCAGGCCTGCAGGCTTCAAGGCCGATCACGCACCATTTTTTGCTATTGGAAGAGAGAAATCGACTTTGAAAAGTGCTTGCTCCATGCGGCGTGCTGGGCAATAGACCAGACCGATTGAATGGCCGAAAAAGCTCGCGATTTTTTCTACCAATCAGACACTTTTAAATCGATTATGGACCAATCAAGTGCGGTATGGACGGGGACCAGGGATTCTTGCCCGAGTCAAGCCATGGCCGAGTGAAACAAAAGACGGTCGGTATCGATTCGGTTTGTACCGGTATTTGCTGCCAGACTGAGCCATGAGCCGCCGTTGGGAGATGGCGACTGCTGCTGTGTGATGCGGCGCGATGATCGGCCGCAAGCAGAGAAAGCGTACGTATTTGCTGGCCCTGGAGGGGCCTGTGCTAAATAGTAGTGTAACCAATGCGTCTGCCGCTTGCTTGGACCCACAGGCGTCGTGTACGTAGACGGCATCCCGATAGAAGCCACGATCCTGGACGCTGGCGCCACGGGGCTCCGGGGCCAAGAGCGCAATGATCCTGCAACCTTGGCGCTGCTGGATCCTCGAGAGGTGTGTCTGTTATAAGCGGTCTCTGCTAATGTAAATGCGCTTTGGTTGACTGGTCCTAATGCTGCGTAGCTCTTCGACAAGTACGACGCCGATAGCTCTGGCGGTATCGACTACGAAGAGTTCACGGTCCTGCTGCACGATCTCAACATCAAACTGACGGAGCCCAAGGCCAGGGCGTACTTCAAGAAGTGCGACAAGATGCGTCGAGACGCGATCTCGTTCGAGGAGTTCCGCCTGGCGTTGTACACGTGCGACCCCAAGAATCCAAACCGTACGGGCGGCTTCGCGCCAGGGCAGTCGCTCACGCCCAAAGACGTCTTCGACATGTTCGACAAAGAGGAACAAGGCGCGATCGATCGCGCGACGTTCGTGGAGATCCTCGAGTTTGTGGGCCGCAAAATGCCTCTGGACCGCATGGAAGCCATCTTCTCCGCGCACGAAGACGTACGTGCAGCTGCTGTACTGCTCTCCATCGCTCACTCTAGCGGCTCACTGGTTGTATGAACTATTGTTCAGTCAGAGCTAGAGATGATGACCTACTTCCAGTTCAAGAAAGTGTGGCTAGGGCTGGTGGATGTGCGTGCGGAGCTGCGCAAGCGAGGCGAGCCGTTCAATCGCTTCCTGCCCAACAGCGTTCTGGCGAAGAAGCTGGAGCAGGTTGTGAACAAGGAGGAGAAGCAGGAAGCGTTGACATTGCTGGAGGCCGACAACTCGCTCGAAGATGAGCGGATCGCAAAGCAACGGCGCGATCTCGTTGAGGAAGCATTCCTGCTCTCTTGCGCGGTGCTGTCGGAGGCGATTGACGCCGCTGGGCAAGTGTATTTGTTTGGCAGTGGTCTGTATTCTCGCCTGGACGGAGATGTCATGCAACCTGACACTATCGATTTCATGGATTATGCAGTCGTGAAGGACCTCTGGCAGCGACGCGTTCGACCGAGTAATGAGTATTTGACTGCGGTTGGTTCCACCGTGAAGGCCAACGAAGATAAAACTGCAACTGCACCACACCCTGAGACCGCTCACGAAACCCCCCAGGAGCCCTTGACGTCTCTATCTCGGGCCAAACTGCTGTGTTCTGCAGCTGCGAACGCGTTTGCAGGGCGCCAGATCTCTCTCCTGACCTCCTTTCTCTGGGGAAAGCGGGTCAAACATGTTGCATGTGGTCCTGCAGTCGCCTATGCTTTGACCGATGCGGGTGAAGTGTTTTGCTGGGGTGGCAATGAGCGTCAATGGCGCTATTTCTACGACGATGCGACTCTGGGGCAGCCGATAGCGAATGAAATCCCCGGTCAGGATCGGTTGGCTCTGGTCCCCGAGCCGCAACGTCCGCTGACGACGCGCAGTGAGATGTTGAAGCTGTCGATCCCATCGCAAGTGGTGGAAAACCAGCGTGAGCACGAGAACAATTTCCTCCGGCAGAAATATCACAAGGTTTTCGTGAAGCCAGAGCGAATTCTTCCGACCGAAGAAGAGAAACGCCAGCGGCTGGAGCGGGTGGGCCGATATTACGATCTCCTTCTGCCTGCACCCACAGATCCCAACATCCCAAGCCGGGTTCTGTCGTTCGAAGACCTGATGGAGACAGTGGAGCCGGAATTGAATGTGGACGACCTGGTGTTATCGCTTCAAATGCGTGGCGTGTACCTTGCAAAGTCAACCCGACTTGAATTAATGGAGAAATTGGGCGACTGCATCGCTCTCGAGGTCGAGTGCATGGATGAAAAGTTCAGTGCCTACATGAAAGACCAAGACAAAATCGCTCGACGATTCCGCCATGACCGCCGTGAACGTCAAATGATGGTAGTATCTTCGAAAACGGCTGCGCTTTGGACTGAACTTCGTATCTTGCAAGAACAGATTCTTCGAGTAGAGCGTGAGACGTACACAAAGGAGCAACGTGAATACCTAGACATGAAGTATAGTATTGTGACCACCAAGCACAAGATCAAGCGTCAAGCACGTGAAGGGCTTGGTGGCTCAAAGGCCAGCTCTTCGGTGAAAGTCTCTATTGACCTTTCAAACCAGAATCGTGTAGAGTTGTTTGCAAATGGTTTGACAGTTCGTGGGCCTCCGTTGCGCAACTACGATGGTGACCATGCATTGGCAACTATTGCTGTCGGTTCTCGGCATGCTCTGGCTATCCGTCAGTCTGGGAAGCTTTTGGCGTGGGGAGTGGGCTCCTTTGGTCGGCTTGGCGGGACGCGCGATGGTCAGCAAGATGACGGTAGCAACCACCCCGAGGCGTGGCATCAGGACGTTCATGCGCCACAAGTCTTGCCAACGCTGGAGTCAATGCGATTCCGGGAGATTGCGTGCGGATTTGGGCACAGCGTTGCTCTTTCAACGCAAGGTCAAGTGTATGCGTGGGGCTCCGCGACGCACGGGAAGCTCGGGGTCGGCCATGTCAATGCGAATGAGAGTTTTTCGCTGGTTCCTATCCAATTATCAGTTCCCAGCGGTCTTGTTGTGCGCAAGGTGGCGTGTGGTCCATCGCATTCAGCATTGCTAACAATGGATGGCAGTCTCTTCGTCTGGGGATCTGGCGCTGGTGGAAGGTTGGGCCTTGGCGATGAGCGAGACGTTGGAGAGAATCATATTCCTCGCAACGGTGGGAAATTACGCTCAGTAGATGTGCCCACAAGGGTGAGCGATCCATTTTCGGATGTGAAACTCGTCGATGTGAGTTGTGGTACAGCTCACACTGCCGTTCTGACTTCGACACAACGAAACAATGACGGCTCTCTTTCTGGTGGACACGTGTTCGTGGCTGGAAGCAACCATGCGCTGAGCAAATTCATGCCGGTGTTCACCAAAATTCCGATACGAGACCCGGACAAGTTCAAACAGGATGGAGTTGACATTGTTATGGTAAAAATCAGTTGTGGAGATGCTCAAACTGCTGCCGTGAGCAGCGAAGGAGAGCTCTTCACATGGGGGAATAATGCTGGCGGATGCACGGGCCATGCGCTTGCCATCCCGCTGGTCAAGGTGCCGACCTGCGTCACATGCTTGTACCAGCGAACTAGGAACCTTGGCCACCAAGAAGGACTCACTGCGACCATGAGCACTCAGAATGCTTCATACAAGCCTGAATATGCATTGACTCCGGCGGAGGATGGAAATCTCGCTCAGACACAGCAGGAAGCCTGTCCGTTTTGGCAGGTGGCGTTATCTGAACTGAGCCGCATCAGTAGCGTCCGTGTGATGCTGAAATTAGTTTCTGGAAGTGATAGTGACGGCGTATTGTCCACAATGCGTCCTCAGTCCGCAGCATCCACGGCAGTCAAGTATGTAATTCTGGTCAGCGTATTCCCATTCGATTTGGAGGAGCGTGGCAAGTATAGCCTCGCCAAAGCCAAGAGCCAGAGCACGCATTATTCATGCAGCTTACATGAGAATCAGACGGACTGGACGTGGGAGCTTCCAGTCGACATCTTTGGCTGCTTTGTTCGCGTTCAAATGGAATCTGGCTCCAGCATGCTTAGTCTAGTGAACGTAGAGATCATGGGCATGAGGGCAAGCGAGTTTCAGGGCCCTCGAGTGAGCGATGTCTCATGCTCTGAAGGCATGACCGTTGCGATTTGCAGCTCCGTGAGCTCTGTGGAAGTCATTCGCGAGCGGTTTTTGCGCGCGATTCGAGCAGATATCTCTCATTTATGGATCCTCAAGCAGCTCGAGACGTTCCATCCGTTCGTGCTCGAATATGAGCACGCATCCAAGGCAAAAGGCGGCGAAAACACGGTGCCTCGTCGTGATTGCGTGCTCTGCCGACCGAAAGAAAAGTGCGTGATCTGCCAGCTGGAGCGGGAGGTGTTTGCGGATGCTAAAGCGAAACCCAAGCAGCCTGAAGCGGTTGTTGGGCTCTCAAACACTGTAAGCAAAGGCAAGAAGCGCGGGAAGACTGGAACCAATGGCGACATCCAGCCTGAAAAGCCCGTTTCCCCTGAAATGTCACTGGAAGAGCTTTGCCAGACGCTGCTGGCGAAGAACACGCGTACAGAAGAAGAGGAAGAGGAGGCACAACGGCGCTTGGAGCTTGAACTGATGGACATGGATGCACTCGCGCGTGAGATGCAGAATGAGGAGTATCCGAATGGCGGACCGTCGGTCGATGGGGCTGCATCTAATCTTCCCACCGACTCAGCAAAGAAGAAGACAAAGGGATTTGGCTCGCTGTCGTTTCTGTTTCGGTCCAAAAGCAAGTCCGTGTGAGGTGTGAGGCGCGTATTCACATTGATTTCCAACTGTCCTTCCTGGTGAGGCGCGTATTCATATTGGCATCCAACTGTCCCTCCTGATCAGCGTCACCCCAACTGTCGTATCTTCTAACAGTTTTGCCATCCATTTGCCCATTATTAAATTGGCCCCCAAGAGCTCAACAGCAGAATATTATGGCCTCCATCCATGTGCCCTCCATCAAGCTACCTAGCGGCGCTGAGATCCCTGTCATCGGTCTCGGTGTCTACGAGAGCGAACCTGGCGCCGAGACCTACAACGCGGTAGCCTCCGCACTCAAGATCGGCTACCGCCATATCGACACGGCGCAGTACTACCAGAACGAAGAGGACGTCGGCCGCGCCGTGCGAGACTCTGGTATCCCACGCGGCCAAATCCTTGTCACCAGTAAAGTGTTCGTGGATAACTGGGGCTACGACATGGCCATCAAGACCACCAAGGCCAGCAACGAGAAGCTTGGACTCGGCTACATCGATCTGTTTCTTCTGCATGCGCCTGGCGATCGCGAGACTCGCGCTGAGACCTGGCGTGCGCTCGAAGACCTCCAGACGCAGGGCGTTCTGCGCGACATTGGCGTGTCCAACTTTGGCGAGGCCCATTTGGCCAAGCTGGCTGAGACGTACAAGGTGAAGCCGGCCGTGAACCAGGTCGAGCTGCACCCGTGGCTGACGCGCATTGACCTGGTCAAGTACTGCGAAGCCAACGGTATCTTGCTTGAGGCGTACTCACCTCTGGCCAAGGCTGCCAAGCTCAAGGACCCGGCGCTTAATGAGATCGCCAAGGAGGTGAGCGCTTCGCCCGCGCAGGTGCTGGTGGCCTGGAGCCTGACCAAGAACTTTATTGCGCTGCCTAAGTCGGTGAATCCCACACGCCAGCAGCAGAACCTCGAGGCCGCGAACATCAAGCTGAGCGATGCGCAAGTGGCGCGTCTTGATGCGCTGGATGCGTACCTGGTCACGGGCTGGGACCCGATCAAGGACCATGCGGTCTAAGTGTTACAGTATCTGGGTAAGCCCGACTGAAACACCACGATCTCATCAAGTATGTGGAGTTATATGCATGTGCGTTCGATAGTTAACAGAGGGAATGATGATTGAGCAAGAACGCCACGCAGTTCGCCAGCTCTTTCTCCAGCTCATTTAGCAAAAGCTACGCCTGCTCGAATGTTCGTTTCTGTTCGATTACATTGCAGGAAGCCCACGACCTAATCGATCTCAGCGCAGAGCAAATGCGTCCGTTCGACGAGAACGCTTACCGCGTGATCGCAACACACAATGCCCATTGGTTGCTTATAATACTGAATAACATGCCGGCTCTCAATACACGCTCTCGCGGGCCATACTCCTTTCCGCAATTCCACTTGCCCTTGTATTCTGTGATTCTTTGGCAACGTCTGTCGATTCACCAGAGTTGAAACCCCGGCCGCAGTTGGTGACTGAGTATCCTGGTTACTACCAACGAAGCTCAACTTAAATGCATAGGAATCGCTTCCTTGTTTGAGTGGACGCATGTTCTGCCATTCGTTCAGGATTCCACGGGCAGGATATCTGTCGAAAATCTGCCCAAACAGCTGAGGCGTTTTTTCTCGATAAAACAACGGTGGCTACCCCTCTATTAATATCAACGCGTCTCGCAATCACAGTCCTTTTGCCATCTACGGACGTTGAAAATGCCGACCAAAGTCATGCGCGTCTGTCCATTTCTGCCCAGGGGATCCATGCGCAAACGAGGACCAACTCGAATCATGCCACTAGCGTCTGATATCCGCCACCTTGCTTCAGTATCCAGGCCAATCACTTTTGCCCAGTTCGTGGCCGCGATCTTCAACTGGGGTGTGTGTCTTTTGATCACATTCCTCACGCTCTCGCAGTTGCTGACCGCTATCAACAGCACGACCAGGACCTCTACACCGATGATCCTTGGGCAGGATCCCTCCAGCGGTCTGTACCAGATCCCGGGACTCAATGATGAACCTTACAGTGACCGAGCTGTCGTCTGCGTTCAATACGGAAGGCGCTTCAAGGCCGTCACAGTGAATGACGCTCTCTCGTCACCGAGTATCCTGATTGAGGATACGACAGGCTCGGCCATTCATGGATATCGAGTGGTCAATCGGAGCGGCCATAGGCTCACAGATATCTCCAAACAGCAATGGACAGAGACATGCCGTCTCATTAACGCCACGCTCTCCTACATGTTTTCAGTATGTGAGTCGTTCGGGTATTCCAACGTGACACGTGACAACATTCGGATTGTCAATGGTGTTGCCAGCAGGACCATCAAACGGATTCCAAACTCTCTACCGATCCTGATCATGCCATTCTACGATAATGACTTGACTGCGAGATACGGCATCCCTGGCTGGGATGGCCACACGTGCATTCTGCGCCTCGCTGGGCAATACGAAAACCCTACGAACACGCGGAAGTACATATTCGGCATCAATAGAACGCTTCGAGAGTCTCCCATAGCCAAATGGCTGGGTCGCCCTGGCGGGGTGTGGAAAAACGGGTGGTACGAGGATGTGGCAGGAACCAAATGGAATGGCGATGTGGTGTACATCGATTCAATTCATTCGGGCAGTATGCAGAACCGGCAGTTTGATGCGATCGCCCAGCGTGAACTCCTCTGCCACAATTCAACCGACTGCTTCGTGCGGACGATTCAGAGCCAATGGGCTGAGTTTCAAAGTACTATGTTTTCTACAAACGTGATCTCTGTTGCGATTTCCAACGGCGCGCGATATGGTTTATTCTACTACAGTGGCATCATTCTCACCGCTGTGGACTGCATTTACGACTTGTCGGCATTTATTTCAGATGCATCAGTGATTGCACTTCTCTGTCGCTGGATGGTAGCCATGGCTGCTCTGTTCCGAGGGTATCGCAAAGGGGTTAGTGGCTGGAGCAATGCCAACATTGGCGTTATTGCCAACTCCAAAAGTTTTATTGTGCTGCCAATAATCATGTATCCACGGCTGAAAATGATCATGGCGGCGTTTCTATCCGTTGGCTGTGAGTTTGAAGGACCTCAAGCAGCGCTCGTGAACTCCTGGTTTGTCATGTATCCGTCGATTGTGGACTTCGTACTCATCTATGCAAGCCTGCTGAATTCTCTGGCCAAGATCCTGCGTCGTCGCATGAGCGATTCCATGATCACGCCCACCATCATAGCGTTGAGTCTGATGCATTTCTGTCGCGGAAGTATCGCTAAATCACCCTTTTTTGTTGTCAGCGGGCGGCTTCACACCATAATCCAGCCGAATGAGTTTGATAGCTTCACAACATTCGACCTTTTCAAACCTACAAACGCAATGCGCATGGGCGGCAACTCGGCGTCGATTTTAATTGCAAAGCTCGTGGTGGTAGCGATCAATTTGCTGCCGCTGCTTTTCTCCGAGAACATGTCGACGCAAAGCAAGCGATTTCGATCAAGCCGACTGTGCAGGGTTGAAAAAACACTGACCATTCGAGCGTGTAACGTTGGTGGTATGGGTCAATCAACCTTTTACCATGTCTGCCAAGGTCTGGCTCTGAAGCCTGTGCTATTAAACTCGTATGAGGTGACTCGACTTGGGTACGTGGTGATCGGAGGTCGCTACTTAATCACTTGGGACAGCTGGATGATTCTGACGACCACAAGGCAGATACGGAATTTCTACTCGCTGTGGAATTATCGTATCATGGTCTTCAGAGTGAAACAGCACAAAGAAAACACGCGAGCCAACGTGTTTCAAGTGGGTGACTTTGGAGAGATATTGAGCCTCTCGCATCCAGAATTGAATTGTATCGCATGGTGGGATATTGACGCACGCCCTCTGCTTTGAGCTAGGCATAGTGGCCGGGTGTGAAGGTTTATGATGTTTCTGCAAAGATTTGAGTTCATTTAACAAGGACATCACGCAGACGCTCCCACTCCATTGGGCCAGTACTGTCAGCTCAAATGCTAGCTTTCGCATCATTTTCCGACTATATTTCCCCGGAATAGTGCACTCTGGCCACGTACGTGCTCACATACAGTGGCGGTCGCCCTTCTTCTTTGCTCGCAGGTCCAGTAGCTCTTCTCGGCTTCGGTCTGAGTCGGCATCCTCTTTCACAATGGCGTAACCTCCGTACGCGCCGCTCTTCTTGACGCGGTACGTGAACTGGGAGCCGGCCTGCGTACCGCCTGCGTAGGTGCCAAAGGCCGTGATTTCGTCACTGGCATGCTTCTGCTTCTTCTTGATCTGCGCCCATCAGAGTGTGGTCAGTTCTCAAGCGCTCGTACTGCATAGACACCTTACAAACGGACGCACTCACCTCATCCTGCTGCTTGTCTTCGTCGTCCGGCGGCGCTTTAATGTACGAGAACGACGTGGACGAGACCAGATCGGAGCTGAACGCCGAGCTGATCGCAGCGGACACGTCGCTCAGCACCATCCGCACGATGCGCGTCTCTTCCACCAGCGACGTCGGGTGCTGGATGATGATCGCGTCGCCCACAGTCAGCTCTAGCAGGAACTTAGTGCCCATTTGGCCCATGAGCGTCGTGCCGGAGGACAGGATCCGGCCGCTACCTTTCACTTTGACCAGCTCGAACGCGGGCTCGTCCTTGGCATCCTTGGCGGCACCTTCCTCTCGCTCGCGCTTGTGCTTCTTGCTCTTCTTGTGGCTCTTCTTGGGTCTGTGTCATCGCCAACAGCGGCGTCAGCCCATTTGCCAGTTCAGCCTCATGACAACGAGACAAGGCGACTAGCGACCCAATAGCCACACACATGCAGCAGCATATACGCCACGTCTGGACACGCTTAGCTCCACGTACTTTAGCGAGAGCCCGCCCTTGAGCTGCAGCTTGCCGCCCACGGTCTTGCCATACTCTGACATAGTGCTGTCTTGGTGACTCGCCACCGATTTGACTTGATGCAGCCAGCCGACTAACCATCTTGGTCGCTCATTCTCTAGTCGACTTGTTCAGGCAAAACGTAACCCAAACCGTAACCCACCCCATGGCGATGACCAGCAAGATGCTGCCGAGCGGCGCACGCATTCCAGCACTCGGCCTGGGCGTGTACAAGTGCCGCAAGGGGCGCGAGACGTACGAGAGTGTGCGCAGTGCGCTAGAGCTCGGGTACCGCCACATCGACACGGCAGCGTGGTACCGCAACGAGCAGGACGTGGGGCGCGCCATGGCCGACTCGGGCATCGCCAGGGACCAACTGTTCATCACGACCAAGCTTTGGGTCTCGCAATGGGGCTACGCCAAGGCCACGGCGGCCGTGATCGAGAGTAACACGAAGCTGGGTGCGTCCTACATTGATCTGCTGCTGCTGCACGCGCCTGGAGACCGAGCCACGCGCGCCGAGACCTGGCGCGCGTTGGAAGACCTGCAGGCACAGGGCGTCGTACGCGACATTGGCGTGTCCAACTTTGGTCCAGCGCATCTCGACAAGCTGTGTGAGACTGCGCGCGTGCGGCCGGCAGTGAACCAGATCGAATTGCATCCATGGATGGCGCGCACGGAGCTCGTGGCCTATTGCCGAGCGCACGACATTCTGGTGGAGGCGTATTCTCCATTGGCCAAGGCGACCATGCTCTCCCATCCAGTGCTCACTGCGATCGCCAAAGAGATCAACGCGACACCGGCGCAAGTGTTGATAGCCTACAGTCTTGGGAAGGGCTACATCACGATCCCAAAGTCCGTCCACCGGGAGAGGCAAGTGGAAAACCTGCGCGCCATGGAGCTCAAGCTCTCAACCGCTCAGGTGGGGCAGCTGGATGCGCTGGATGAATATCGGGTCACGGCGTGGGACCCAATCAGGCTGCACCAAGTGTGAACTGGATCCAATTACCCCGAGAGAAATGCAGAGATTTGGGAAACGACTCCCATCGGAGGCTTTAAACTCTTCGAATCCTGATTGTGGCTCGTTAGTATCTCGACTTTCGGTGTGGAAGTCGAACTCAATCTCGCTTGCCTGACCATGGCGCGTCGTCGCGACTTCCGTCAAGCAGGATGTTGTACTCTTGCCACGAGGTCCTCGACGACATCGTGAGAAAAACGCGCGCACCTGGATCTTGACCAACTCGATGAGCAACAACCACAAGTTCACGAAGCGCATGCAAACTCGCGTCCAAAACTACATGCGTTGGGGGTGTGATATTTCCATGAGACAAGCTTTTCCGTGCTCGAACGCGCTCACTCGATACATAAACTGATTTCGAAAGCCCAGTCGATTTGACTTCTGCATCACTACTACAGGAAATATATGCGTTGTGGGATCTCCATACTGTTGTCATTCAAAGCGCTCAAATGCAGGAAAATGTATACGTCATCTGCCTCGTGTTCAGCAGCATCAGCGTCCATTGACACTTGTTTTGAATTCATTGGAGGTTATAGGACGATGTGTGAGTTTGGAATCTGTTCAAGTCGGCTGAGCAACTGTTGTTGATCGAAACCCCGTGGTGTCAACGATTTCATCGGTGTTGAGTTATTGCGTTGTCAGCTATCACATCAGGGCTGTTTACAAATGAAATGCTTCAATGGAGTTCTTTTATGGTCAAAGTTGTGTCGTATCCTGAGTACCACCACTGGAAGCAGAGCAAGTGCACCAATAGCGACCCCTTCAAAGTTTGGCAAACTGGCAAAACTTCAGCTGGCGAAGGCAACATTCAACTGGTTGCTGTGCTTACTGTTGTTGCTGTTTTAATGCTCTCTTAACTGTTGACGGTTGGTTTGAGCGCATCTTCAAATACGCTGAACATATTATATGAGCGTAGCCCTTTGGTCGGAAGGTACGTGATCCCTGTGGTGATCATGCCATTTCGGGTCAACGCTCAGACTGCTCGATACCTGGGCGGTGTGACCGTGCGTGTGGTAGGACAGTATGAGATTGACGGCACAAAAGATGCGTATCTTTACGCTGTTAATCGAACTGTTCGTGAATCGAAAACTATTGAATGGCTTGGCCGGCCACGGGGAGAATGGAAAAACGGTTAGTATGAAGAAAAGGAGGGTATACGCTGACATTCCGATATTGTGTGCACCAAACCATTCAACGCGTACGGTATTATGGCTCTGGCGTTTGATATGGTTGGTAATCAAGAGTTAAAAAACACATCGCTATCGCTATGGACTCTTCTACTACGAATACAAAGGCCAGAATATCGTCAATTGCGTCTATGGCATGGCTACATTCATCTCCGATGCATATGTCGTATTGCTGTTGCTGCAATGGATGGCGAGCAGGTATGCACTTCAAAGGGGCTCTTGGAAGGGAATAACACCGTGGCACAATGCTGGAATCGGGTGCCTAACCAACAGCTACAGCTTCAATACACTGCCGCTGGCCATGGTTCCACGACCGAAGACAGTCCTTGCTGCGTTTAACTCGGTCGGCTGTGAGTTTGAAGGCGATCAGAAAGCACTTGGCGATTCATGGTTTGTGATGCACCCAGCAATCGTAGTGATCGTCTTGATTTTCAGCAGCCTCCTTAACTTTGTCGCCAAAGTACTTCGGCGACGTATGCGCGGCTGCATGATCGCAACCACTATCATACTACTCAGTTCCATGCATTATCTACGAGCACGTATTGGAAAACCAAAGAAGTTTGGCTTCGATGGTCGTATCAGTACTGTTGTTGTGTCGGACGAGTACGACGCACTTTACTTGAGCACGTTTTTCACGCTTTCTGGTGAACTTCGGATGAATGGGAATGTCTGGTAATTCATTACTTGTGATGAAGATGGTGATCCTTTTATTGAATGCGTTACCTCTGCTGTTTTCAAAGAACATTTCTCTATAGAGCAATCATTCGATATCACATCGATACTGTGGAGTCGAGAAGGCTCTGTCAGTTCGAGCGTGTAATGTTGGAGGTATCGGGCTCTCACGTATGTACGAATCATTCAAGATCATATATCGAGAGGACCAGGACCATCTGATAGTTGCGCTGAACGCACACGAGCTCGACTGGGGTTTGTGATTGTTGGCGATCGATACTTAATGTCCTGGAATGATTGGATCGTTATGACTTCAGCAGCACCTCTGTGTGGAATCTATGCTTTGTGGAATCATCGTATATTGGCATTTAGAGTGCGTAAGAGCAAATGAAATTCTAGCTGCTCCGTGTGCTGGGTCAGTCTCCAGCCCGAATTACTACTCAGAGTATCAGATTTTGGGATATTGATGCTCGGCCAATGGAATGAATGACGTAATCCCGACAAAGCACATAAAATTGTCTCCGACAAAGTTGAGAATGAAGCAAGCCTGGTTCAACGTACTTACAGAAAAAAAATGACTTGGAACCTTTGGAATACCGTATCATCAGGAATGTCATGCCCCCTCCGCAGCAGCAATCGCGATGCTTAGCACCGCGAAGCAAGTTAGCCTACTAACAATGAATACAACGAAAATAGCTTCACTGACAACAACGGAGCCGATCGGAGCAGCGTTCAACTGGTCATTGTGTCTCCTGCTCATGTTCCTGATGCTATCTCAATTTCTCACGATTGTTTTGAGCTCGTCTGCAAATACTTTTCAAGTATACTCTGGACGCAGCCTTTGCTGGGACCATATGCGATTGATGGCTCCAACGACGAGCCGCACAGTGATCGCTTGCTGATCTGCAATCGTAAAAAACGGCATTTTAAAGTCACCTCCGCCAGTACAGTACTTCGCAATTTTGCAACGATCGTTGAGGACACCAGCGGCACAAGTGTCAATGGCTACCGAGTTGTAAACCGACCTGGTGAAATTGTGGACGATGCGACCAAGATTTGGTACAACAACACATGTGCAATGATAAACGCAACGCTTGACTACATTTTTTCGGCTTGCAACGCACTTGGTTATGTGAATCTCACGCGCAATAAGCTTCGCATCACGGATGACATTTACAGCCCTCGGCTATATCGCATTCCTAACTTGCTTCCTGTTGTTATCATGCCTTTTTGGGACAACGGACCATTGTCTCGATACGCTATTCCCGGATGGGACGGCCACGCCTGTGTGTTCCGTTTGGGAGGAAAATATGAAGGCACTCAAGAAGAGAATGCATATCCTATCGCGGTGAATCGTACTGTTCGAGAGACAAAAACTGAGGAATGGCTTAATCGACGTGGTGGAAAATGGAAGAATGGATGGTACGAAGATACCGAAGGCATCCGATGGTATTCAGATTTTATGAGCACGAATCCACACACTCGCTTTGAGATCGAAGCTCGTCATTTCGATATGATTCGAAAGCAAGAAGTGAACTGCGGGAGCGAGTGCTTAACAAAGACTGCTAGTCGTTGGGTTCCGACTTGCTGATGACCAGAACACCATTATGGATAGTATGGATAGATTCAGTCGCGATCTCAAATGGGAGTCGTTTTGGTTTATTTTTTGTTGAAGATTTTAACGTCGTCACTTGTGTGTACAATATGGCTTCGTTCATCTCGGACATGTCCACTATCATGCTATTAATGCAATGGATGCTTAGCATGATCCCCTTTCAACGAGGATTCCTGAAAGGCGTCAGTTCCTGGCACAATGCAGATATTGGGTGTCTGGCAAACTCAGATAGCTTTGGAGCGCTTCCGATTACGATGATACCGCGTTTGAAAATGATAATTACTGCGTTTTATACGATTGGGTGCGAATTTGAGGGCAATCAGAGAGCGTTAGCGTATTCATGGTTTGTGATCTACCCATCAATTGTGCAAATCGTGTTGATTTATTGTAGCCTTTTCAACGTTTTGCCAAAATAATTCGTCGTCGAATGAGCAGTTTGCAAATCCCAGTAACAATTATGCTTTATAGTCTCATGCATTGGCTTCGAGTACCGATCGGTTCCTTTCAATTGTTTGGGTTCGATGGTCGTATTTCCACATTGGTTCAACCAGAGGCGAATGAAGCGATGTCGCTCTTTGATGCACTTAGACCAGGTACAGCTTTACTATTATCCGGTGACGTCAAATCGTTATTGATGATCAAGGTGGCCATTCTCTTTTGAAATACCGTACCACTTCTATTCTCCTAAGACATTTCAATTAGCAGCAAACAATCGCAATCGCATCATTCATGTTGTTGCGAAACAATTTTGTCAATTCGTGCTTGTATTACCGGAGGAGTTGGTCGCTCTAGTTTGTACGATTTGGCTAATCAAGGTGGAGAACCTCTACTTCTACTGAATTCCTATGAGCTTGTTCGACTTGGCTATGTTGTTGTGGGAGATACTTACTTGATGACTTGGGAAAGCTGGATGCGGTTTGCTTTGACGTCGCCATTTCACAAAATATTTTGATGGCGAAATTATCGATTCACAGTCATTCTATTGATCAAGGCCGGTGCAAACGATGGTGCATTTACGATCAGCACCCATATCCAACTTTTGAATCTGCGTGATCCAAGATTGACAAGCATTAAATGGTGGGATATCGGCTCTTGAGCCCTACAGTGATTTGGTCTGCGGAACACAAATGCCACAAAACAGTAGATGATGAATCTGGGTGATCCCATGTTGCAGTGCATTGATTGGTGAAACATGCTCGAGGATCTGTTTGATAGGCTTATGAATTCCACATATTTGTGTCGACGATGTTTTGCAAAATTGAAGTAATTTAGCAAGGATTGATCAGTCAGAATCTTCACGAATCGACAATAGGCATGTTGATAACACTTAGCTATATATAGTGAAGCAAGAAATCAAATAAAGGCATAGGAGTCCATTTTTTCGCATCAGGTTTTGCTCTCTTTACTAACTTGGAATATTTACACGTGAGCGCTAGCATGCGAGAATTTCATTCTATTGGACGACCATCAATGTCCCAAAAATTCCCACCCAGCAATCGTGGGTCACCCACACTAATGATCTGGGGATGCTTTTCGATACGGGCGTAGCCACAGCTCGCACTATCATCGTTTTGAGCTAGTTCAAATACCAAAATTCTATAATTTCGCCATTTAAATATCCTGCACAAAGGTCCAACTATAACGAGGATCATCCAATCGTGTAACGCTATCAAGTATCGGTCTGAAACGACCACGTATCCTAATCGAACGAGTTCATATGGATTCAACGCCAGTATTGTTCCAGTCGTGCTGGATCGAGAGTTGAGATTTATATACAAGGTGGAACGTCCATAGCCGCCGACGTTACACGCTCGAACTGCCAACGCGGTTTCAATTCCACAAGATCGATGGCCTTTAGAGCGATCACTAGACGTTGTCATATCCTCGGAGAAAATCAGTGCGAGCCCATTTGCAGCAAGGAGTATCAACTTGATCGTAAATATTGAAACAATGTTGCCATTCATTCGGAGTGCGGCGTCGGTTGTAAACAAATCTAAGACAGTGAGTGCATTAAATTCTTCCACAGAAACAACGGTGCTAACGCGTCCATCAAAGCCGAATCTTTGAGATGCGCCAATAGCTGATCGTATCCAATGCAGCGCACCCAGCATTAAAATTGTGACCGTGACAGGCCAACAACTCATTCGACGACGGATGGCTCGTGCCAGAATATTGAGTAGACTGCTGTATACCAGTACCATTTCCACCAAAGCTGGGTACATGACAAACCACGAATCAGAGAGAGCTTGTTGAGGGCCTTCAAACTCACAGCCGAGAGTAAAGAAAGCTGCAAGGATCATCTTTAAACGCGGAAGCAACGTAAGAGGCAATGCATTGAAAGTGTATGAGGTTGCTACGCATCCAAAGCCAGCATTGTGCCACTTTGACACACCTTTTCGGTATCCTCTGTTTAGTGCCACCATACACAGTATCCAACGCATCACCAGTAAAATCACAGATGCATCCGATATGAACGTCGCCAGGTCGTACACACAGGTGACAATATTTATGCCATGAAATTTCACGTAAAAAAATCCGTAGCGTGATCCATTGGAAATCGCGACCAAATCTTGCCACCAAAGAAGATACTCAGTGTCCAGGTTGGCGCCCCAGCTGCTGTCGATCCGCTGAGGCACGCACGATCTACCACGAGGGCATCCGATCTCCTGACGAGCGAACATATCAAAATACCGCGCTCCAATCCCGTCAGAGTTGAAAGGATTCGTGCTGAGCAAGTCTGAATACCATCGCGAACCTTTTAAATCCTCATACCACCCGTTTTTCCACGTTCCACCTGGTCGACCGAGCCATTCCACGGTTTTAGTCTCTCGAACAGTTCGGTTCACAGTATACATGAACGCCGTTTCGATGCCAGGCTGCTCGTATTTGCCACTTAGACGGAACATGCAGGCGTGCCCGTCCCATGCAGGAATTGCATACCTCGAATTCAAATTGTTATCCCAATATGGCATTATAATCACAGGAAGAGAGTTGGCAATACGTTTAACAGCCTGACTCTCGACGCCGTCCACAATGCGCAAGTCGTCTTGGGTCACGTTGGCATATCCCAGCACACGACAAACTGAAAACATGTAATCCAGTGTAGCGTTAAAAACGCTGCACGTTTTGGAGTACCAATCTCTTGTTTCATCATTCACCGCGTGCCCAATTCGATTCACGACTCGATATCCGTGCGTCGCAATGCCTGTTGAATCCTCTATCACTGTCGATTTCTCCGCTAGCGCTTCATTGACTGATAGTATTTTGAATCGCCTGCCGCGCCGGATGCACACTAGTAGTCGATCGCTGAACGGCTCGTCATTTTCACCATCAATGCTGAAAGGTCCAAGCAAAGGATGCCTCCCATACAGACGATCTCGACTTGTCACTGAAGAGCTCCAGAACACAGTGAGCAGCTGTGGAAGAATCAGTGTCATCACAACAATGCACTTGATCCAATTGAGGGAGGCCCCGATAAGTTCGCGCTTTGTGATGGTATGATCAACGATGACTCTCTTTAACTCTGGTCCTGCCGAGTTTTCATGAGCAAGTGGTCGCCCATTCCGTGGAGGTAGAACAGCTAAATGGTTGTGTTTGTGCAGCGGAGACACCCTTGTCGTGGGTTGGAGCCATCGCTGAACTCTTTTGCGGATCATGACTTGCTGATTGAGAGCTTACTATCGTACATTTAGCGCACGTTGCAAAATGGACCAAGCGTTGCCTTAAAAATAGTTTGCATGGTTCAGAAAGTGGATGACTTTTGGGTGTTTCCACTTTCCTTTAGTATAAGAACATATTTCGTCAGCCGCTTCATACAGAGGTAAGCCATGCGGACTGGACCCCAGGAGAAACCAGGTTTCCTTGATGTTTTACACTAGGTTATACGAGCTAACATTGTACGTGTTTCCCCTCAAGTGGCGGTACCGTGGCTGTCTCAGCGAGGACTAACCCACAATGGCGCGCACAAATCTCGTGCTGGAGTTGCCGTGGTGTCTCTGTGAGCAGATTTCAACTAGCAGGCGCGATTTCCAACTGGAGCATGTGGCTCGTGCTCACGTTCTTGATGCTTTCTCAACTACTAACTTTGACAAATAACACGACCCAGTCCACGCTTAAACGCTATGACAGTCAGCAATGCTCTTGCTTCTGGGAGTATATTGACTAAAAATATTTCGGGTACAGCGCGTCATGGATATCAGGTTATTAGCCGAACCGGACATGCCCTGACGGTATTCCAAAGCAACCTTGGACCCAGACATGCCGTCATATTGATTCGACACTCAGCTACCTGTTCGCAGTTTGTGAAACACTAGGGTATGCAAACCTTACACGGGACAATATTCGTATTGTGATTATGGTCGCGTTTCTTTCTGTCGGAGGTGCATTTAAAGGAAATCAAGCAGCGCTATCGGATGCTTGGTTTGTAATGTATCCATCAATTGTGGCATTTTTTTCTACGCAAGCCTACTGAGTTCAGTTGCAGAACTACTGCGACGGCGCATGAGTGACTAGAAGATCACGCCTACCATCTTGCTTTTGAGTGCGAATCGCACCTAATCAATATCGCTCAACTAAAACGGGTTGATATTCATGGGCGGATTACTACTGTGGTTGAGCCAGATGAATCGATAAACTCACTGTTCTGGACCTTTTTGCACCAAAATATGCACGACGCGTGGATGGGAACTCGCCATATATTTTGAGTTGATCAATTTTCTGTCGCTATTATTTTCTGAGAGCATGTCGAAGAAATGCAAATGATCTCAATCAACGCGCAATGTTGAAATAGCACTTGCGATTCGAGTGTGTAACGTTGGAGAATTTGGGAGATCAGGTTTGTACAATACTTTCGAAGATTCAACTGAGACAGTACTGGTTATGAACGCGTACAAGCTGACTCGACTATGATATGGTGCCACCGGAGATTGCTATTAATACCTGATAACGTGGGAGAACTGGATTGTTCTGACAACTGTAAAACAGATGCGAAGTTTTTACACGTTATGGAATCATCGAATCATGGCTTTTAAAGTGAAAAAGAAGAATGAAATAAGTCGGAGTAACTGCATTCCGATTGAGGACCATGGCAGGATGCTAAATCTCAATGATCGAGATTTAAATAGTGTTGTCTGGTGGGATGTCGTATGTATTCGACGCTTGTCGTGGAAAAGCAATGTTGGCGTGTCAGATCCGATTTACGACGCGATACCCATGTGTTGGAGCGCCTGTTGTATCCTCTGTCAGTGTCGATTTAGTGAACGGTGGTGATGCTGCATGTAATATGCGTTGTCTGTAATTGCCATAGCTGGCATCTCCCTGTCCGATGGCAATGGAAAATCGTCTTTCTTGGATACTACGATAATGTACTGATAGGTTTATGCTCTGGCTGTGGCCCAGACGCACGCGCTCCGCTGCTGTGATTGTTGGTCGTGTACGTCACTCGGTAGTTGTTGGGTTTCACTCTTGTTTCATTCTTCAATCACTCGCCCTCTGGCGTCCACTGTCCACACGACGGGATACCGGCCGTACCAGTTCTTACTGCCATCACGATGCTGCATGCCCTGGCCGTCCATTCGGCGTCAGGCGCCCTGCCCTCGCAGTTACCTGCGGCTCTGGCTGCCGGCGTACCACCGCATGGCAGTCAGGAGGCCGCAGGTCGGACTCTCTCTCGTGGTCCCGGGTTCCCGAAGAACTCGTCCTCACCCGTACCGCTCGCTAACGTACTGGTGGCCTGCCAGCGGCCCGATCCACACGGAGATCTGAAGCCTGGCGGCGGCTCGCAACTCGCCTGGGCCACATTTGGCCCAGGACTCACATATTGCCATTCGCACACACACTCAATCACACTTTCATTCATTACTCACGAGTCCTGCGCTCTTTGTGGAGAATTCTCAACTGCACGGCCTCTCCTGCCGCTCTCTGCACTCTTCTCCGCTCCGGCCGCATGCCAGCTGCTCCACACCTATCTGCCGGCTCCTCACAGCGCTCGTCGCAGGATCTTCTTTCGCTTTGGGTCGCTAAAGGCTTCTGGGCCTCTCGTGACGCAGTAGGTAGCCTCTCAAGGCCCCACTCTTTTCTCATAGATTGCTCTTCTGTTGCTCGTTCTTCCTTCCGTTGCTCGAGCCACTCGCTCCCCGGGTTGTGCTGCACGAGCCACTCGCTCGGATTGCGTTGCGTAAGGTCGACGCTCGCGTCCTGTTCACGTCTCCATGTCGTGCATCGTACCGGACTTGCTCTTTACCAACAATGTTGCACACTGAAGCTCCGTCGGTGATCAGCTATCGCCAGATCTATTACAATGTGAGCGATCACTTCACAGCGTTTTTCATGCTATATCCCAAATCATGTATAATATCACTTAAACCAATGAACACACCTTTCTTAGTGGAAATTATGTACACTGCTGATCGTTCATTACTTCATAAGCGGCACTTGCTGGGCCCTTGGCGACAAAGTATTCGACTGCATGACTCCATCTAACAGACAATTCTCCATATGCTGAATGCGATTGAGAGTGACCTGGTAAGAGGATGGCACAATCATGGGAAGCAATACACCGGAATTTCGCATGAGCTACATCCAGGCCACACTGGACTCGATCAAAGTCATCGTCATAAACGACTGCACGGCATTTACGAAACCACCAGCAGCAGTAGCACCTGTACCAACCGGATGGACGATCAGTCAGCCGCTTTCTTGTGTAGTGCTGCACTGAGGGCTTGATGGTGTCGACCAGTTTCACACACTTTCCCACATGAACACGCTGTGGATCTCAAAGACGATGCGCTTGGAAACTACGGGCATACAAAGCGTGACATCGTCGTATCCGGTAGGATGAATTGTGACCACTCATACATCTGCACAAAAGACGCGTTCATGAGCTTTCTTTTGGCTTCCTATGCGACTGTCAATTAGCTTAAACGTACCGTCTTGAATCTGCCGGATTGGACGTCAGTCTGCGTGATTCACCACACATTGTCACTGATCGCTGAGACATCGAACGGAAACAAACGCGCACACTTGTAGGTCATTGTGGTACCATCGGGACTAACTGTCGTGTCCGTCGCTTCGTCTGTGGCTATGTCGATACAATCCTGCTCCCATTCGTGGGCCAGACGAGTGTAGTTCGCGTCAGCGATCTGCTTGAGCATATCGAAAATGGTTTTATCCTGCATGGCATCGTTCAGGGGGCCTGGATTGGCGTCCGTATACGGCACAGCCTGCATAGCAAAGACGTTTAGAGTCGCGGGTCTTTTAAACACTATCGAGAGCCAGCACGAATCAATAATACCGCCATGGAATTGCGCAACTGTTAGAGCAGCTTGACCACTTTGCCTGTGTGCCTTGCTCAAGAGCGAGTGCGTGACGGAGTCAAAACTTGTTGAAGATTGACTGCTGGATCTCGCCCTGTTCCGTCAGTTGCGTCCATCGTTTCTGCAGTGACAGTTGCTTCGCCGACTGGATGCTTTGGAGCTGTCGCTGCAACTGTTGAGACTATCAAGTAGTAAGTAGCTTGTCGCGCTTGCGCCGTTCAGTGGACGACAACTCCTTCTTCATACGCTTGACAGGCGATGGTGGTTCCAATCACAGATGTAGTCGAATCCTGGCTATCCCTCAGTCACAAGTTGGAAACAATGGACAAGCAGCTGGCGGCCGAGTGGCCGTTGACTGGCGCATCGTTTGCGTTGGCCGAACTATACAATGACGAAGACGACTTCTGCGAGATGGTTACGCTTGTAGACAAGCTCCAGCAGCGTAAGGCGCTACCTCTCCCGGAGCTTGTTGGCACCGAGTTGATCATTTCGTTCTTGGACGAGATGGAGCACATGGGGGCCGAGGATGAGCAACAGCAGATGCAGATGCACTTTATAACCTGGATACGTAACGGACTGTCGGCTATTTGCTCAATCGCACGTGTTGTAATCACAATGAGGCCGTAAAGTCCTGTCCGTGTTTGTTCACTCACGTGGAGATCCGAAGATGGCGGCCTTCTTATTGAAAAGCAAGTTCTACCACTTTGGCCCAAGGGCCCCACAAATTGAAGCATTCCCGAGCCCAGCTCAATTGATTATTTTTTCAACAACTACAACCAAAATGGTTGTGAAAATCCAGAACACGCTTAGTATTTTGAGCGCACGTTTATATTTTCGACAGAGCAGTGAGCGGTTCGATCCCTGGCCCTTGCCCAGGCAATACGCGCTCCGCTGTGTGCTGGAAGTCTCGGTTCTGGTCGGCATTCTTTCGCTGGTTGTCCTCCGTCCACGCTCTTCGTAGCGGCTCCGGACGCTCCCCTTGACGATCTACAAAACAACCCGGCTTGTTAGCGTTGCGGTGTATGGCCTCAGAGTCTGCACCCAGCACTCATATCCATCACACATCATGCTGCACGCATGGGGTTCAGCTGAGGCTGGGCCTCACGCCACATGCCTCCCTTACTACCATCCTGGCCACTGCACACATGTCCTGGCCGTCCATTCGTGCCAGACGCCCTGCCATCGCAGTTGTCTGTGACCTCAGAGCCTCAGCCTGCCAGGGCTGACCTCCTACGTAGCGCAAAGAGATGGATCCTCAGCTGATCCCAGGGTTCGGCGCGAAGGACTCGCCATACACCCGCCGCGCGCTGGCACTGCTCGCGGCCTGCTTGACGCCCGACTCGCTCGAGGCCGACGGGTTGGCGACCCGTGAGGTGCGGCTGGGCTTATCTTGCCTCGGTCGAACGTGGTCCAGGACTCACTCAACACTCCCACTCACATTCGCATGCACACGCCACTATATTCGTTCGCACACTACATACGCGAACTGCTCTCTTCGGGGCGCATCTGCAACTGAGAGTCCTTCGCTCTTCTCCTTCCTTTCGCACGCTCTTGGGTGCTGCAGCTGCCCGGGTTGCTACCTGCCAGGCTCTTCCTTGCTGTACGCTCTCGCCGGACTCTTGGAGGCCTCTAAGCACTCCAGAGCCTCTCGATCTTCGTCAGGTACGGCCGGCCGTCCAGGTTGCGCGTTGTTGCTCGTGCGCAGCTCCTCTAGCTTGCGTTGCTGTCTTCATACTTAACCTTGCGCGTCCATCTCTCTGCTGCTTGAGCGTCCACGTGCCCGCTCTCTGGCGTCTGCTCGCCAGCTGCACGGCCAACTGCGTACACCAAAGCAGGGCTGGTGCTCGGCTATGAGCATAGGATTTCGATCCTATTACTGAGCCAACATGAGTACAAGTCACCATTACCAAGAATCGACCATGAACATCGATGTGGTGCGCGTCGCTCCCTCAAGCGATCTGTCTGTCGGCCAATGGCTGCCTAACCGTCAGCCTACTCGTAAGCATTCGCTCGATCCTCATCCAGTTGTCGCCCCAGCAACATTCAAACCAATCGCTCGTGTTCAGATCGCAGGAGCGATCTTTAATTGGAGGATGTGTTTTCTGATCATGTTTCTCCTGCTTCCTCAGCTGCTGACGGCCGACCAGTCAAGAGCACACATATTTTTTTTTAGCAAAATCCCGCCATCTGTTCGCAGTGAATCGCACTGTCTAAGAAGTTAAAACGATGGAATGGCTTGATCAACGTGGTGGAGTATTGAAAAACGGGTGATACGACGACTGGGGCGTGCAGTTCGGATGTTATCAGTACGAATCCATCTACCATGGACGGTATTAGATCTCAAGGGTATAATATGCTTGAGAAACAAAAATTCCGTTGTCAAAACAAGACTGCACGCACTCCTCGGATTACAGTGAGTAAAATGGAGATTAACCTTTTGGATTGTGCTGATTTACGCCAGCAATTGATAACGTGTTAGCATGAATTCTGCGTCGGCGAATAAATAGCTGACAAATCCCAGCTTCAATAACGGTATTTAGTGGTATGCACACTTTTGGTGCTTCAATAGCCGCATCAAATCTGTTTGGATTTGACTGTCGCGTTTCATCTCTTATTTAAACTGACGAATTTGAGGCATGACACTTTTTGATGTGTTATCAGCACTACGCCTGGCAGGAAATATTCAATCGTTACGTCTGATGAACATTTTGGTTCTTTATCGGCCCTGAGGAAGAGTGGCGCGTTAATTTGAGAAAGTATCGCAAGCTATATGATCTTCCATGCGATCAAAGGCTGCGCGTTTTGTCAATGACACATAGCATGATGCGAGATAAAACAGTTGTCATAGACGACTCACCTGAGCGGCGGATTCGTCTACAGAACCTCTATAGAAATCCTAGTGTATTGTTGATTCAGTGGTGGGACATTTACTCCAGGGCCTTGCTTTAAAATATCGAGAGTTTTATTCGATTGGACGCGCATCTATACCCCAGAATTTGATGGTCTGAAGTTTGATATCGTTCACTTGCAGTAATTCTGACCGAGAACTGACTTTGAATACCCCGCAGTAGCTGGTGCTCGTATATACTTTGAAGACCAATATGCGGTGATTCCATAATCCATGAAATTTACGCAAAGGAGCTGCTGAAGTCATAATAAGCCAGTTATCCCAAGTCATCAAATATTGGCCACCGACAACAACGTACCCCATTCAAACGAGTTCGTATGCACTCAAGAATATCGCTCGGCGTCTTTATTCGCTCCATTTTCACTGGGTGACGATTTGTACATACTCGAAAAACCGATACCTCCCACATTGCACGCAATAATTGCCACGGCCTTCTCAATTACACATGACTTGTGTATTTGGGATGAGCAATACGATCGAAATTGTGATCGTCCAGTCGTCCATGCGACGTCGAAATACTTTAGCAAAAAAATTGATCAAACTACTGGAAATAAACACAATTCCCACAATAGAGGGATATATCACAAACCACGACTCGCTCAGCGCTTTTTGATCACCTTCGAATTCACAGCCAATCGTATAAAACGCAGCAGTAATTAACTTCAGGCGCGGCAACATGGTCAGCGGTAGAGCATTAAAACTATTGCTGTTGGCCAAGCATCCAATGCCTGCATTGTGCCATGGTGATATTCCCTTCCAATAGTCCCTTTGGAGTGCATACATACTCAGGATCCATTGAGCAACCAACAGAATGACGGATGCATTGGAGATAAGCATCACCATATCGTAGACACAACTTACGATTTGTTCCCTTTGTACTCGTAGTAGAAGAGTCCATAGCGATGGCCATTCGATATTGCAATCAACTTTCCCCAATAAATTTTCACATGGATTTGCAAGCTCGTCCCCCATTGATGAACAGTAGTTTGATCAGCACAAGCGCCTGGGTTGGAGCAATTCAGTTCACGCTTCACGACCGGATCGAACCATCGAGCGGTTGTTTGAATTTGTACGTTAGAGTACCAGCGATCACCTTCCATGTCTTCATACCAGCCATTTTTTCACTTAGCACCAGACTTCTTCAGCCATTTAATCGTTTCTGATTCGCGAACAGTGCGATTCACTCCGTACATGAAAACTTTTGGCATCAGCGGATGTTGATACATTCCATCCAAGTGAAACAAGCAGAAATGGCCATCCCACCCCGGACGGAATTGCGAAACGAGCTGCAGGGTCGTTATTCCTGTATGGCATGACAATAATGGGCAATGAGCCTGGAATCTGTGCAAGTGTCTTGTCTTCCATGATGCGAAAGTTGTCCCGGGTCAAATTCATATATCCGAGTGATTCACAGGTAGCGAAAATATACTCCAATGTATTGCTGACCAGGCTGCAAGTTTCGGCGTACGACATTCTAGTGCGCTAGCCAATCTCCAAACCAGTTCTATTCACAACTCGGTAGCCGGAGCACTTTAAAGCGCCGCGCGACGCAAGCAAACTAGGACGTGGTCACTGTAGGGTTCATCGTTGTAGCCGGGAATTGCGTAGGTGCCTACGCAAGAGGCCTTCCGTACATGCCGCCTACAATCTCGTTTGAGGCATTCTTGATGATTGTTAGGAGTTGTAACAGCATAAGTGCTAGGATCACACAACATTGCGTCCAATTCCAAACGGCGACGACAACTTGACGCTTCGATGGTGGTGAGATAGATAGAGCTGGAAGTTGCTCAACATGATGAGCACTGGGAGTAAATTCGGAATTCGGTAGATGCTTGAGCTGCACACTTCGTCCACGATGCGTACGTAAAGTTTACGTAGCCAAACATGTATTCAAGAGTGTTCTTGATCATCGAGCACGTATTGCTGTACAATTTATTGGTCTCTTTGCCTTAAACTTCTCCAGACCGACGCTCAACTCGATACGTAGTCATTGACAGCGGAGCCGCTAGAATCTTCAACCACCGATGATTCGTTTCTGAGGGCTGTATTGACTGATACAACTTCAAATCGGCGTTTTTGCGAAGGCAAACCAACACGCGATTGCTATATGGGCCGTCGTCCGAGCCAGCTATCGCATAGAGACCCAGAGAAGCGTGACGCCCAAATTTTAAATGATGCGGATACCCAGCACGATATTTAGCAGTTGTGAGAGTAGCAAGCACATCCAGAAGAGACTTAATGTCGAGTTAAATATTGCGCCGATACGTTGAGTTGTAGCCAATATACCAGTTCTTCGAAGATTCGAGGACTTTAGTTAGTGAACAAAATCGTCTTCGTTCGTGCAGAGCAACTGATGCCGATACAAAATGTCTTCCTCCCCAATCAGACAGCAAACGGGGGATCAAATCTGATACAAAGAATTGCTTTTGAGTATCAAAATGAAATGTGATATACAAAGCATTCCACATTCATGCCGGTACATACATACTTCACATGTGGCTTGCTGGGTTGGGCTCTTGCTCTGTTATTCCACGAATACGATTTGATTTCCGAAAACTGGAGAAACGTCTTTTTGCACTATGAACTAAAGCTCACGGCACACGAAGCTGCTTTAGCCTGCCATTCGCTGAATCTGATAATCCTCTTCCCCTCTTGAAGATGATCGATCGTATTGTGCAGGTAAACACTGGAGCCAAGCATATTCATCATGGCCAAAGGAGGCTTCTACGCTGTGGCACTTGGCCGCAGTCCAGGCATCTACGAGAGTTGGGCGCAGGCGGAAGCGCAGGTCGAGGGCTTCGCAGGCGCTCGATTCAAGAAGTTCTCCACACACGCCGAAGCGCAGTCGTTTGTGGCCAGTAACAGCATCAACACGGTGCCACCGAGTTTGCTGGCCAAGCGGTCGTTTGATGCCTTGGCGGCAGCAGAGCCCATCACGAAGCGAGTACACCATGAGGGTCGACCTATTGCTGCCCAGTCAGTGCGCCCATTGGTCCAGCAACCGAGTGCTTCGCCGTCTGGGTTCTACTACGCTGTGGCGGAGGGCCGCTCCACGGGCGTGGTTACCACTTGGGACGAAGTCGTGCGACGAACAGACGGCGTGAGGAACCCAGTCTACCGCAAGTTCAGCACCCAGGAGGCCGCGCATGCCTATCTGGATGAGTACACGTTCGGCACGCGCAAGTCACCGTCGTCTGCTGAGCGTCCGCCTGGACAGCAGACGCTTGGCGCTGCCAAGTCGACGCCGCTTTGGTGGTATGCAGTGGCGAGCGGGCGCCAAACAGGCGTCTTTGACTCCTGGGCGGAGGCTAAGCCGCACATTGAAGGCTTGTTCAGCGCGTGCTATAAGAAGTTCCCCTCGCGTGAGGAAGCCGAAGCGTTTGTGAATCAGCACCAGACATTGAAGCCCCAAACAACCGGCGATCCGGATCCCAAGCATCCGGACACTCTCGTGGCGTTCTGCGACGGCAGTGCGCTGCAGAATGGCCGTCTAGGCTGCAAGGCTGGCTTTGCATGTGTTTTCCCGCATCAAACAGCCTGGAATGTGGCCAAAAAGCTCAATGAACCACGCGCTACCAACAACCGCGCCGAGTACTTCGCCGCGCTGGAAGCCATGAAACGCGCCAACATTGAAGACCCCAATGCGGCCCAAGTGCTGTACATATTCTCTGATAGCATGCTGCTCATTCGCTCGATGACAGAATGGATTACAGGTTGGCAGAAACGCAATTGGGTCAAAGCGGACGGCAAGCCCGTGATGAATCGCGACGTACTGGAACTGCTGCTGCATGAGCAGGGCAGGCGCCGGATTATCTGGCGCCATGTGAAGGCGCATACAGGGAAGAAAGACTGGCACTCGAAATGGAACGACGTCGTTGACCAAGCCGCGCGTGGGGCTGCTGGAAGTTAGTTGATCGACGCCACAAGCAGATTTGAAATGAAAACCATGATTTTTTATTCGAGTAACAAGAAGTTTTCTATCACACCAGTACTGGTTGCTCTGGTGCATCAAGTTTTTTCACGTGAAAAGGGTTTGCGATGGAGCTAAGAATATGTCGTCTTCCCAAGACATCACGAGCCGAGCATGACAATAGGACCAGCATCCCCGTTGATGCGGTCGTCCAGATCAGAGAGACCAGTGCCCCCTACATAATTGCTGGCCCGAAGACACTACCGCATTTCACTTGCGCATGAATTGTGGTTATTGATTGGATCAGTTTTGAGCTATTGATTTCATCCGAGTATCATGACATGCCTTTTGAGATCTTCGTGTTCGTCATTATTCATCCAGTCTCCATGATTCGACCAAGCCACTCCATAGTTTTTGATTCGTGAACAGAACGATCGCAGCACTAAAAACACTCCTTCCGACTTGTTCATGCCCATGTTTCTTATCCAAACGAAGCATACACGTTTGAACATTCCAGCCAAATCGCATGATGAGACGATGACATATTTGTCCCAGCATGGCACGATGAACACTGAGAGAGTGCATAATACGTAATGACGAGTGGCCCAGTATGTGAAGATTGTAACGCGTAAAATGCAAGTGCCGGAGCGAATCGCAAGCCGAAATTATTTACTTGAGTTTTGAGTTGGCGTATCATGGTGACTCGTTTACGTTTCCCTTGAGTGATTTGCAACCCGATAGCCGTGCAAAAATTGGTATTTCTTTCGTATACATATGAATATTCCATCGTTGCTGCCAGATATTGTATAGGCTCTAAATGAAGGCTGGCGGCCATAATGGTTGCACTGAGGATTTCCAACCAAAGTAAAAATATGTGCGGATGACAAGAGTCAATATTCTTCTCCAGGACAACAAAATCCAAAGCAGAATCGAGAAAAGCATCTGCCGAGCACCCACAAAGATCAAATCATGTGGTCTCATGTTTTTTTATACTTGTGAGAAGATCAATGTGTTTGCGAGCAGATTCGAGTTTGATTGACACTTGACGGGATGGATGCAAAACTTCGATCAAAAATTCTTCGTTTGTTTTGCAAACTACGTCAGTGATTCCAAGTGATGCAGCGCTAGTTTAAGCTGCTTCAATTGAGTAAAGTACTGGTTCTTTTCCGTCACGAGGCTCTGGTTTTGAACACGCAGTACTTTGACCTCACGAACAAGCACCTTTCGTTGTGACTAATACGACACAAACATTAGCCCTCATATCAAATATTCACAAAAAGCATCGTGGCGTACCCGTAGCTGCGTCTCTAAATCTCTCTTTTCGTCCGTGAGTAGACCGATCATGTCTTCAATAATCTGCACATACAAAAAAAGATAAACAAATGCAACACCACAATCTGACAGAGTTGAACTTACCGTCATCTTTGCAGCATGCTCTTGATGCAGTCTATCGCGCTCAGAGCGATATGCGGCGCATTCTTTAACGCACTTTTTCAATGAAATTTCATACTCTTGGGTTTTGGCATCAAGGAATCCAATGATTTCACGATCCAATGTAGCCTGCTCATCTTTCTTGCTGTTTAACTCCATTGTTGTGGCGAGTGTGTCCTCCAGATCCTTAAGTTTCTCCATCAAAAAATCGCGGACACTTTCCGCACCATGCAGCCTTGCTGCCACGTCTTCCTTTTCTGCTTGGACTTGTGTGAGTTGACTCTATTTGGCAAAAGCGATAGTAAGAACATAAGCAAACTCGAAATCAGCGCAATACACGTTGAATAAATACTAGCCTCAAGCGCTTTAACGCGTGTTGACATTTCGTGGAATAGCTTGATCTCGTCTTTTTTCAAGGACTTGACAATCATGTCGATTTTTGAGAGCTACACGAACACGTCATTGTAAGTCTTAATGAAAATAAAGATAATCATTTTGAGGCATAGTACCTGAGCCTTTTCTTTCTCGGATGGGCTGATGAAACTCTGGCTTCTGGTTTTCATTTGAGGTCGCGGTGTTGGTGAGACTGCAATCTGTCTCACTGGTTTTCTGGCTGCGCCATTAACGGCAACGGGATTGCCCACACCAAAAAGCACGTGGATTCGGTTCATAAGCGATCGATTCGTCAAGCTGATGGTGAGCACGTCACTTGCATCCACGAAGCTAAATACCAGCAAGATGAGATTGTCTGAGCCGCTTGAGAAAAATTTGTCGCCGTGGGATCGAATATTGTTGTTGTCCATGAACTTTCGCTGGTTTACCGGTGACGCTAGCAGCATTGTACTCGCCACTGGGCCAGCGTTTCGCATAGACGATGATGATCTTGGCGTCGAATGCTTTCCAGCGATAGAATTACCTTTAAGGAGCCGCTGAATACTGTTCTTGCGATGCAATTCGCGGATTTCGCGTTGAGCTTCCGCCAGCTCCTTTGACAGTTGTGCTGTGACCTGCAGTTGCTCTTTTGCTTGTGCAAGCTCCTTCTCCAGTCTGCCAATCCATTCCCACTCACACTATTAGTGGAACGTCATGTTTTCATAATCAGAGCTAAAGGACGTACACTTCTTTCTTCGAGAGTTCTTGCATCACGACGCCAATATTCTGCGTCAGTCTCTGTGCAATCTCCTTTCCATTGCTCTCAACACTGGCCGCATAGTCGTAGGCCTGACCAGAAGCAGCTCACAATAAGCAAATATCATCACTTGGATCACATGGCAAATCTTCTTCACCTGCTGTCGCTCCTGGATAAGCTCGCTCTCGCGTACTTGGCGTTCTGTGACGCTGGCGTTCGCGATCTCCAGCGCTTTTCTCAACTCTGCGACCTCGTTTTCGTGTGCGCAGGTCTCCACATCGTAGACCATTTCGTCCAGCACAGCGCTCACCTGCATCAGTCACGTGCTTCTCAGTTACTGCAGCACTCAGCCTACAGGGGAAGCAGACATCTCCACCTCTGTGATCGTGTGCTCGTAGTCTGCGAGTCGCAGTCGCTCCGTCTGCAGCGCATCGCGTGCAGCCGAGTGCAGCCGCATGCGCGCTTTCCCTTTGTCTTGGCTTCTTTCCCCCGATTGCCCTTCAAAGTACGACCCTAGCAATCCGTTAAAGTACGAATACATTCACTCTCCATTACACCCACCTTGTTTTGAAAACAAAACTGCCCTTTCTGAACTGATGTTTCATTGGCTAATAATCGCTCCGGTTCTTGATTAGCAAGCAGGCAGCATTCACGCAGCGCTTCCACTATAATACGACGTGCCCATTTGCAGCGCCGTCTCCCTCCCTCTGTGTAAAGACCTCTGCGCGCTCTTCTCGTTATAGGATGGTGCTGCGTATCTTTTGGAACGTCAGCGCGGGGCTCGTGCACCGAGCGCTCAACAAGAGCGCCATCAAGCCCGGAATGGGCTTGCACTACCCAGCGCTCTGGCGCGCGCGTCCCGGCTTCCTTGACTGCGACGTGAACCTGCACCTGAACAATGCGTCGTATCTATTCAACATGGAGCTCGCGCGCTGGTACTTCTGTGCGTACGTAGACGCGTATTGATTCTGCATGAGGACCGTGATGATCACGAGCACTAATGATGATGATTTCTCTGCGTGTCGTGTGGTTGCAGCGTGAATGGAGTGCTGCATGAAGTCGTGAAGAACAAGCGCATGTTCCTCGTGGCTTCGCAGTGCATTCGCTACCGCTACCCGATCCCGCCCTTCCGCCCGTACGAGATCAAGACGGAGATTGTCTATTGGGACGACGATTGGATGTACCTGCTCCAGCAGTTCCAGTGTCCGACGTCAGGCAAGCTCTACGCGGAAGGCCTTGTGCGCGCTGTCATCAAGCAGGGCAAAACCACCGTCCCGTGCGCCCAGCTCTTCGAAGAAGCGGACGGCATCAAGATCGGAGCTCCCGAGGAGATGCCTGTCGTCGTGCGCGAGATGCTGGCGTGGGATGCGGCCAGCAAGATCAGCATGGAGACGTCGGCCGACCGTGCTGTACGTGAGCGTCTAGAGGGCGTGAAAAGACCGGTCAAGGGTATCTGGGCAAATCTCACGCGCACCATGAATCTCCCATTCTGAGATGTCACCCAAACACATGCAACGAGAATAGAACCGAACCAGGTCAGCAAAATGTGGGCTTGTTAAATACGAGATTGTATATATTGAGCTGCATATAGTGAGAAGCACTGAACTGATTCACGTGCACCGCTACATGCACATTCATCCGTCTCCCAAGGTTTCTTCTCATGCAAATACTACTACCCGTTCTCACACGCGCACAGGTCTAACTCCAGTACGCCCGTGGCGGGCAAACTACAATACAACGGGAGACACGGACGAGCAGACCGCAAGGCCATACGCAACGGCGAGGGGCCTACCCGTAGAGCAGCCAAATGCTGCCACCAGAGCTCGGGCCTTTCATCAAATCGATTTGAGCGAGTCGCAAAAGGGTTGGCGTTCTTGTCGAATAGGAGAGAGGTGCTTGACGTTCACGCCCAAACGGCAGCGGAGGGACAAGCGTGGGCTGCACCATTCTTGAAATGGCCAGTGGGTTGCATCGGGCGGCTCTAGAACGACGATATTCGATCACGTTCTCACATCACTTCATGCGTTCACAGGATGGACGATGCGACAGCCCAGATTAACACGCTTGTTTCTAGTTGATTCGGGCGACCTTCATCGGCACCACGCGTGGGTTTTCCTCTTCCAGCTTTCGCTTGCCTGCGCTCTTGAAATTGAATTCACAGCTGTGTTCTTCGGCGTATCTGTGCTTGCCACAGAATTTGTAACCGCATCGGCACTGGACGGCAGCAAGACCGATTTTCACTTTGCACTCCCAGCATCGGCGACGGTTCTTCTGGAGCGAGCCGGCAGGAGGCTCAACAACCTTCTCTTCGCATTTAATCTCGTCATGAGTCTTGAACACCGGCGACGGAAGAACCGACGACGATCGCTTGAGGCAGCTCTTACGGATAGATATTGCGGCGGCAGCCACATTTTCCGAAAACACAGGCGAGACACGAGAGTAACGCGAGCTGTTCACGTCAGAATCGCTCGCAGGAAGGGCACTGGAATCCACACTTGATACAGTCGTGGAAGACATGGTAGACGACGACGAGACTCCCGACGTGCCGTTAGAGCTGGACTCGGACATCACGGCTGGGACGGCGACACTAGACTGCTCGCAGAGCGTGTTCTCAGTAGCGCTGGCGGGCACGACGGGCGCGTCGGTTGGCTGAGGCGCGGGGGCCTCGTTGTACACGGAGGACGAGGTGTTGGGGGCCATGGCTGCTGCTTCTAGAATGAGGTCGACCCTGCTGCGAACCGCTTGCCAAGTGGTATGACAGAGTGATTGTGCCCAGGAACAACCAGAAGCCAAACTGAGGGCGACGGGGGGACCAAATCGCGCTCCCCCACGGGAAGCCTCCCCCTCCCCCCTCCCCCAACCCACTCTCTCCTCCCCTTCTCCAAACGGGCCGGGTTTCCAAAGTTGGACATGCGATTTGGCTTGGTATTTTATAGAGAAAAATGGTCCTGACCCGTCACTGGGGCATTCTCTCCTCCTCCTCTTCGCTCCCCCTTCTCCCCTGCTTGCACACGCAGGATAGAATTTTCTATGTTTCCCTCGCCCCACCCGCCGGCCGAAATCTTCGGTACAGTATGCTGACTTGCCTCTGCCTGCTGGCAACTTTCTGTACCGTATCCGTAAAATACGGACCAATCAAGAAGGGTTACACCACTCCTGCGATTTGATTGCGCAGTTGCGGCAACTTGTTTTTTCCTTGCGCGGCTGTTGGCAGCTCTCCGGAAACTTACAATCAGATTTGCATTCGATAGTTTCCCAGCTGGTGATAAAAATAGGATAGTTCGCCAGGCACACCTATCCGCTTCTATATTTCCGCTGAAAAGTTACCTAAAAATCCAGTTTTTACGCAAAATTAGACTACTGATTACGGTATTATTGTTCTCCGTTTCTAGATTTTACACGTCTATTGGCCCGAAACCGGCTGGTGGCGACTTTCTCTTTCTGGGCTGGCGGGTTTTTTGGGACACGGCAGTCCAACCGCAAACCTATAAATAACGACGTTACGCCAGATGCGACTTCCAGGACCCCACACGCGGCTTTTCTCATCGCAGCTTTGTGAAACACCCAATTGGGCGACAGGGAAGCCAAATGCACGCACCAGGTGTTTCAAAAAGAAAGATGGGTTTTTGGTTGATTTCATTTTGGGCTGTAAACTGGTGTAGCACACATGAGATTAACGGCACAGAGGCTCATGGCGCCGGCAGTGCAAGCGATTGAGCTGGACCAGGGCGAGAGTGAGGAGGAGGCCAACCGCGTCCTGATTCAGCAACCGCATTCGCTGGAGATGGCGGCGACTGCTGACCTGGCGCTCGTGTTTGCCAGAGGACGGAAGCGCCCACTCGCGGTCTCGGACCACTACAGCAGCAGCGATGACGACGTGAGTGTCCGCGTCTCCGAACTACATCGGCTTCCACCACTCAAGAAGCAGCGCTCGCATTTGGATTTCTTCATGAGCGCGAACACCAACAGAGACCCGTTGTCTTCGTCAGGCGAGCGTATCAGTGGCAGCCAAACGCGCATTGGCGGTCAGATCTTTGGCAAATGCGAGTTGACGTTTGGAGCGACTCGGGTCAGCCTGATGGTCTGGGCACGCAACAGCCGGCTGAAGCGCGTCTGGAAGGGACCAATCAAGTATGCGCATCTGAGTCGACTGAGGTGTGTGCTAAGTCCTTACAAGCCCTGCAATGGATGCGTGAAGAGCTCTGACTGTGGCATGTCCTACAGCTTATTTCGTGGGCAAAACGGTCCACCGTATTTATTATTGCTGGAGCTGAAGCGAGAACAAGCGTCCCAGTCACAATTCAGCGAGTTTTACGACACGATATATGCACAAGTCGCTGCACAGCATCATGAGACTAACATTCCTGGTCAATGTACGTCCTGATCGCTGATCACCCAGCGTTTGCCTTGGAGACAGGCAACTCACTCGTACGCCATGTGCCTACAGCACTGTATGGAGCTGTGTTTTACTTCGACCATGAAGAGGACTACGTACGTTGCAGGACGATGGCCGAGTCGTTCACTGTTCTAGAGCCGCTCTTGAGTGTGGAAATTCCGTAAGATCGAAGGAGCACCTGAAGTTTGGAGCGCAAATTCATTTAACATCATGGTTGTGTATGTTCTAGAGAAAACGAAGCGCTTCCCTATCTTACAGCGAGTCACAACAGTTCCAAGATTGAAACGCGCAACGACACTAGACTACTACGGGAGCAACCTCCTCGCACTTCGGCATTCGGCGGTGGCATTAAACGTGTGCTTAACTTCGCCTCGTCCTGGCTCACTTCAGGGCAACAAACAATTAACCCATTGCGTACGGGATCTGGTGATGCATGGGACGAAGTCAAAAATGCTACGACATCTATTGCTGATCAACAAGAATCAACAAGCGCCGAGCGTGAAGTGGTTGAGATTCACGAATCGCCTTCGCAGCGCCCAGTAACCAGGCTCTTTCAAGATAATGGTGCGCAGCCCCGTGAGACAAGCGTTGCTTCAAGGATGAAAGATATTCAGTCCAGGCGATCGGAGACGCTTTTGCTGTACCCTTATGAAGACGCGGAAGCATCGGGAAGAATTTCGGTCACGTATGGTGATATTGATCGACTGGCACCGGGGGAATTTTTGAACGACAACATCATTGATTTTTATTTACGGTACTTTACCTTCTTTGTGCTGGTGTTGAGTCCATATGCTGACAATTATCGTTTTTTTAGGTTCTTGTGGCGCCATCTGGAGCCTTGGCAACAAGAGCACATGTACTTCTTTAGTTCACATTTTTTCACGCAACTGAATGGATCGGATGATTCCCCACTCAGCCGGTTTTCGCGAGTATCTCGCTGGACGCAGAAAGAAACGAATTTATTTGAGAAACGTTTTTTGTTTATCCCTATCAATGACAGGTAAGGTTACTAAGGCAAATGCAATGACACCTCCGTGCGCAAAGCTAACGTTTTGCTCCATTTAATCTACAGCTTTCATTGGAGCGTTGCCGTGGTGTGCAATCCTGCATCAGCAATTGTTCACAAACGAAAAATCCGACGTCGGCAGCGAGTAGCGTCAAATGCATCGCCCAAAATCGAAAATGGTAAGGTTGTCAATCTTGTGGAAAATTTTAAAGTTTCGGCTACCATCAACGAGCACGTTGATGCTAAGGGTGACGCATATGAATCGGTTGAAGAGGAAGAAGAGATGGAGTTTTCTCGACATCACAGACTGGAGTCACCACCATGCATACTTTTTATGGATTCACTTCGCTGTCATCGCAAGAAAAAGTTTGCCGCAATGATTCGTGAATATTTAGAATGCGAATGGAACTCACGTTTTATGGTTCAAAACGGAGTCATCAATGGAGGTGATCGTCTTGGTGAGGAGGGTGTTTCTACTGCCGCTTATTTTAATGCCAATTGCTTGGATTGTATCGAGCCGGAGGTAGTGGACATAACTTGTTGTGGTTTTGTGAATCGAATTCTAATTTCTTTGTTCTTCGTTAGATTCCGATGCAGAGCAATAGCTCAGACTGCGGCGTGTTTCTGCTGATGTATGCTGCCGAAATTGCGCGCCGCTTTCCGTCGGGTATCACCCAAGAAGATCTTGCGGCACGTTTCTCAAATTCTCTCTCGAAAGAAACGTTTGATGAAAATCATGTGCGTGAGTTTCGAGGGTATCTTCACCAATTGCTGTTCTGCCTTCAGTCGTTGCAGCAGCGTGGTATCAGCGAGCACCATGTGAAAGATGAAGAGCTAGAATCATTTGTAATCGATCAATGAGCAGTTGAATACAAATTGGCTGCAAGTGGGAACTAATAGATTACAAAACAAATCGCTTCTTCGGTAACCATATATTGCAAACTACTAACTGCCAATTTCATTAAGATGTACTTAGTCCATCTACAGTGATGGGAGATGTAGCAGCAAGTGAGCTAGCTGCTGTTGGAGAATCCACCTCGGGCAGAAGAGCTTGCAGCCCTTCGAGTAAGAACTCTCGTTGACTGGGGGCTTGGACCACGAGGTCGAGTGTGCGCCAGGAGCAAATGATCGAAATGCATTGCTCTGCTGGGACACCACTGTTGTCCTTGAGACGACTGAATGCATCGGTTGCATGACCGACACGAATTTCCTTGATGTCATCGAAAAAGATCACACGGCCATTCTTGCTGTCGGTGATCGCTCTGCGTTGACGGTCTTCGTGTGGGTTTACTGTTTTCTTTCGACCGGAGGGGCTCCATATTGTTGAGCGAGCAGTCCAGGACACATATTGCAAGCCGAAGTCAATCGTCAACACCGATTCATGCGGCAAGGTCGTCTCCTTGTTGCCGATTTTGACAACATTCAGACCACGACCGAGCAGGTCACAAAAACCTTTCGCATCACAATCGCTAATTCGGAGACATTCCTGGACTGCCGTGTTCATCTTGTCCGAGCCAAGTTTTCCAATGAGTCCGCTTTTATTTACTGTTGTGTCATCGTTGAGCGCCATCGCTGATTGGAACCATGGGTGCATGAGGAGATCCTTTGCTGAGATCCGGTCGTTTTCGCTTTGGGTCAGCATTTTCAAAATAACGTCTTGCACTTCGACGCTCACGGATCGCCACTGAATGTTTTCTCGACTCAAGCAGCTCATATCGCGCACATCCATTCCATCCGGGAAGCGATCCATGCACTGCAGCGCGGCTGCGGACTCAATACTGAATGGAAACGCGCCGAACAGCAGCACATACATAACGATGCCCAAGCTGAAAACATCAGACTTCAGGCCATAGGGAAGCCCACACAAAAGCTCCGGTGCTGCGTACTCTAGCGTCCCACAACTGCGTTTCAGCGTCGAAGATCCTGTTGTCAATTGTTTCGCCAGTCCGAAATCGGCGAGTTTCACGGCGTTGCCGTGCAATAAAATATTTTCTGGTTTGATATCGCGGTGCAACACGCTGTGTCGATGGAGATACTCGATCGCTTGGACCACCTGCAGAATGATCCGCTGCACTTCCTTTTCGGACAGACGTTGTTTCTTGATCAACAGGTCGCACAAATCGCCATCGTTCATGTAATCCATGACCACGTAGTACATGTCGTCCTGGTGGTACACCCCTTCAATGCCGACAATGTTCGGATGCGACAGCTTGCGCAGCAGAGCGACTTCGTCCTCCAACGCTGGCGAGTACTTGCAGCATTTCACTGCGCACAGCCGTCCATTGAGCCGATTCACGGCCTTGTGCACGATCGAGAAGGAGCCCTCACCGATCTCCTTCATCAGCAAATACTTTGCACGAAAGCTCTGAAACTCTGGTGGGTCCTGTGTCCGTGAAAAGAGCATGTGGTTCCTTGACGGGCTGGCTTTGTCTGTGGGCGACGGCATCTTGAGCTCCGAGGTGGGCATTTCGTCCTGCTCTAGCGTATTGTTCAAATTATCGGTCTTAACCTCTGGCTGGTTGGCCTGTTTGTCCACTGTGGCCTCTGACGCAGCCTCTTGGTCCTGCTGGTTCGCGCTCTCAGCGTCGGCTGTGGTCTGCAAGAGTGCGCGTCGGCGGGCTTCCATCTTGAGCTGGAGACTCTCGACCCACCCATTGTACTCCTCTTCGCTCTCGGCCTTCAAATGGATCGGCACCTCTACTTTGCTGGCGCTGATCTGGTGGCCCACCACTTCCACGTGCTTGAGCACCAGCAGCATGGAACTATTGTTGGCCTTGGCCGTGGCGATGGCTGGACGAGTGGAAGAAGGAGACATCGCAACGTCGTCCGCTGCTGCTCTGCTGAGCACCAGCAGCGAGTGGGCCTTGAACTGGACCTCGAACAGCGGCACTGTGTCGTCCTGCTGCTTGAAGCACAGCAGCCCGTGGTCGCGCAGGCGGAAGTACTTCTTCTTCCAGGACTTGAGAAACCCGCCGGCCATGGAGCTCCTGTGCTGCAGGTAGCCACCGCGGTACCGCTTGCCGCCGTTCTGCTGGTGTCGCGGACTCATCACTTCCTCGTACGAGAACGTCGCGTACACGCCAGTGCATTTTCCGCCTCCGTCGTGCAGCCCAATCTGCTCCACAGCAGCACCGCCCTCTCTGGCCATGGCCATGTGGCCCAACGGCATCACGGGCGCCGAGCCGCTGAGCTGGTCATGCTCGGCGCTGGAGGACGACTGTGAGCTGAGCCGCTTTCCCACGGGGTCGAGCCCTGCGGCTGCGGTCGTCATGATGTGGCTCAGGTCCGCCGTTGTCATCCCATCGTGGCTCATACCTGCGGCTGTTTCTTCTTGGGGGTCGAGACTGCAAGTGTTTCCTGCATGCGAATGGCTTTACCGACGCTTCCGGCGGCCGATCTAGGGAAATTTAATAGGTTATGGGTGTTGTATCAACTATTAAAGGTAAATATTTATATCGAATCATGTTCTTTAGGGCAGAGTTAAAGTAGCGAGTGGTTGGAGAGGGTATTGATTCTGGTAGTGCTGAATGTGAGTCTGGGAAACGATGAACCTGTGAGAATCGATGCAAGTGCAGTCAGGGTCCATCCCAAAGAACGGACGGAATCAAGTACGATTCCACCAATCAGCGTGCGTGGAGACCGTACTTAATCGAGAACTGCAGCCCTGAGTCGATTTGCATGCAGGGGCATGTAACCCTTATTGGTGCATGACTATGAGGCCGTGCATGCTTCGTCGTATCGTCATCATGCTCTGCGCAAGCTGATACTGTACACCAACACTCTCGTGTACAGCCGCCCGCCATGGAGTGACGATACATTCACATGGAGTGGAGTTTCTGCTCCGCACGCTTCCGCTCCTCCTTGTCCATGCGATCTCGCGAGCGGTTCGTGCTGAGCAGGATGGCTTTGAGGCGTGACGCGTTGGGTGCGATACGATGGGACACTGTGCGCTTTGCTGCAGCTTGCGCTTGCTCATGCCGGTGGTAGTGGTCGTTGCGGCGTGAGGAGCGGGACGGAGATCGTGAACGAGACTGCCGATCAACGGATCGACGGCTTGTTGCTTGACGCTTGCTGCGTGATGCATCTCTTCGTTGGGAGCTTCTGTCACTGTCGTCCGCTGAGGAGCTACTGTTCCTGCTGTTGCTTCTGCTGCGTCCATACTGACTAGATGGCGCTCTCCTTATCAGCTCCGTTCTACTACGACGATGCTTCGATGCGGATGCGTTCTGAGAGCGCGACTGTGATCTGCTTCTGCCTCGCATCTTTCGTCCCTTGTTGCACGGTGCAACTTGCACCTCGCTCCATTAAGTTCGGATCGTTAAGTTCGATACGTACCTAAGTGGACTCTACCCACCGCCTCCACGAGACAACAGAACCATGGCGGCCATGGCGACCCAAGGACGACGCGGCAATGTACGTTAGGGCTCTAGGAAGGCGTCTGCCTTGGCAATTAGCTGACACTCCCTACGTCTCTCTCGATCTCTGCTACTGCTGTGTACAGGCGCGCCTGCCGCCCGAGGTCAATCGCGTGCTGTACGTGCGCAACCTGCCGTTCAAAATCTCGTCCGAGGAGATGTACGACATCTTCGGCAAGTACGGCGCGATCCGCCAGATCCGCCTGGGCGTGAACAACGACACGCGCGGCACGGCCTTCGTGGTCTACGAGGACATCTACGACGCCAAGAACGCCGTGGACCACCTCTCGGGCTTCAACGTCTGCGGCCGCTATTTAATTGTGCTCTACTACCAGGCGAACCGCATGCAGAGCAAGAAGGGCGCCGGCAACGATCTGGAGAAGCAGAAACAGGAGATCGAGGACCTAAAACAGAAGTACGGCGTGGAATAGAACAGCGGCCTTGTGTTTACTAGCAATTTAGCCATCGTTTCCTCCACGCTACAGAGTTCAATAACGTGCATCCATTAGACAAAAAGAAGAACGACGACACATTGGCGACGACACATGAGCGACGTGGCAGACAGCAGCGTTTGTATCTCTTTGCTTTATTAAAACGACACCAAGCCATCTACGGAACACCCTACGACACACGACCAACGTGGCTCCAGAGGCATCCTGCTCCAGTCTGTGTGTTGAGAGCGTTGCCAGCGAATGGAGGGGACACCAAACACGCGCTTAGATCACGGCGGCCTCGTTCTTAAGCTTGTCAATGAGCGTGTCGACGTCGGCGACCTTGATGCCGGCCTTGCGGGCCGCGGGCTCCTTGACTTCCACGACCTGGATCCGGGGCGAGAGGTCGATGCCGAAGCTGTCGGCGGCCAGCACCTCGATCTTCTTCTTCTTGGCCTTCATAATGTTGGGCAGCGTGGCGTAGCGGGGCTCGTTCAGGCGCAGGTCGGCCGTGACAACGGCGGGCAGGCTGAGCTTGATGGTTTCCACGCCAGCGTCGGTCTCGCGCGTGACCGAGAGCGACTCGCCCTCGACAACGACCTCCGAGGCAAACGTGCCCTGGCTCCAGTCCAGCAGACCGGCGAGCATGGGGCCGGTCTGCGCGGCGTCGGCATCGATCGACTGCTTGCCTGTGATGACAAGGTTCGGCGACTCCTTGTCCACGATGGCCTGGAGGAGCTTGGCTACGGCCAGCGGCTGCAGCTCCTGGTCCGTGCGCATCTCGGTCTCAATGTGGATGCCGCGGTCGGCGCCCATGGCCAGCGCCGTGCGGATAGTCTCCTGGCTCTGCTTGGGGCCGATCGAGACGGCGATGATCTCGCTCGCGATCTTCTTCTCCTTGAGGCGCACGGCCTCCTCCACAGCGATTTCGCAGAACGGGTTCATGCTCATCTTGACGTTGTTGAGCTCCACGCCCGTGGGCGCCACGCGGATCTTCACGGCGTAGTCCACCACGCGCTTGACAGGCACCAGGATCTTCATGTTGCCGATGTTGCTGGTTCTTTACGGCCCCAAGTTCAAATGGAGCGAATCCCCCTCGGCCTTGCCCGCCAGCAGAGATATGCAATGGCGTTTTAAACACTTTGGAGCGTAGTGATTGGCTGAAGTCAACAGGTCTCAAGAGACCGGATTGGCTGAAAACACTGCTGCAACCACGTCAGCATTGCACGCTGCATTCCGACGTGGATCTATTTTTGGAACAGAGGCTGAAGCAACCCTATGCTAGGTCATGTCGGATCGAAATAGTGTAAAGTGAACATCAATTCAGGTCTTCCAGTGGTAATCATCGCATTTGAAGAGACCACTGTACTACTGAAACTGTACCCCGTTTTTGTCAAATAAGAAACTGGACCACTATTCGGAGAGGTCCACTGTTGAGGCCGTTTGATTGGCCAAGCGATCCCACCTTCACTCAATTCCGAACCAGTCCGGTGGGGGAGACTTGCCATCATGCTGAGTCCTCTGGTCCGCAGTTGCCGCCGCTTCATCCGCCCACAGGCGGCCTCGCGCTTGCTGCATGCGTCCGCACGCGGCTTTGGAGTGGCCCAGCCGCAGCAGGCGGAGGCCTCGGCGTTCATTGAGGACGAATACGGCGATGCGGACCACCCGGATGCGCACACGCGCACGTACAGACTCCCCCAGCCGTTGCAGCTCGAGAGCGGCGAGGTCCTGGACCACGTGGATGTGCACTACACTACCTACGGCAAGCTCAACGAGGCGCGCGACAACGCCATCGTACTCTGCCACGCGCTCACGGGCCACTCGCACGCGCACCAGTACTGGGACACCATGACGGCTCCGGAATGGACCGACGAGTACTACATGGTCTGCGCCAATGTGCTCGGCTCGTGCTACGGCTCGACCGGCCCGGCGTCCATCAACCCAGCCACACAGAAGCCGTACGGGTCGTCCTTCCCTAGCATCACCATGCGCGACGCCGTCAAGGTGCAGCAGCTGCTGCTGCGCGATGAGCTGGGAGTCAAACAGGTGCGCTCGGTCATCGGCGGATCGCTGGGCGGCATGCAGACGCTCGAGTGGGCCTTCGCCGGTCCGGACTTCGTCAAGAGCTTTATCTCGATCGCCTGCGGCTCGCATCACTCGGGCTGGCAGATCGGCATGAGCGAACTCCAGCGCCAGGCCATCTACATGGACCCGCTCTTCAAGAACGGCGACTACGACCCCGACCACCCGCCCGCGCAGGGCCTGTCGCTAGCTCGCCAGATCGCCATGATCGGCTACCGCACGCACGCGGCCTACCGTGACAAGTACGGCCGCGAGCGCGTGAACACCACGGACGCCGCCACGGGCGAGGCCGACAGCCGCTTCCTCGTGCAGTCCTATCTCGCCTACCAGGGCCAGAAATTCCTCTCCCGCTTCGATGTGAACTCGTATTTAACGCTGACCCACCTGCTCGACACGCACGACGTCGGTCGCGGTCGCGACGGCATCGAGAAGGCGCTGTCTTCACTCACACAGCCCGCGCTGGTGGTCGGCGTGGACTCCGATGTGCTCTACCCGATCGCCGAGCAGCGAGAACTCGCTGCTGCACTCCCTAACGCCTCGCTCGAGGTGCTCTCTTCTCCTCATGGACATGACGCCTTCCTCCTGGAACAAGCCACCATTGGTGAGCTCGCCAAGAAGTTCCTGGACGAACGCGTCAACTAGAAACCTGGTTCTCTTCCTAACAGACGACGACCAAACATGACGGAGGCGACCTTTTCAGGTCTTCCTGCTTCCATTGCAGTCAACTCTTTCTTACGTTGTCGCTGTTGTATCAATCAATTGCCAATACAGAGGTTCTCGCAGTCGGACAGTGCACACTATGGAGCCTCAAAACTTCCTACTTGTAAAGCAGCGACGACATCTGCGAGACGCGCTTGTTCGAGTGCAGGAAGTTAGACGTCAGCTGCGTGTTGATCAGGCGCAGCACCTCGACCGCCGTGTGTGGCGCTCGGTCTTCTAACATCTCCATGCCCTGTGCGCTCAATCGCAATAGCACGCAGTCTGACGTCGCGATGTATCGCGCGAACGCGTTACCAGCATTCACATCCGGCGTAATGATCGACCCCGGTCCGATCTTGCGCAGTCTCGACTGCTCCGTGGTGAACGGTGTCCACTGCGCCTCCTCCGTTGGGACAATAAGCGACATCTTGCGTCTCCGAGTCGGCGGCTCATCGTCTTGGTCTGCACCCTTTCCAGTCGAGACGCCTGGAATATTGGATCCACCTGAAAACTCCGAATCGGTCATGACGTTCATGTAGCCAAAGCAAATGAAATACGTGTGGGTGCGCAGCACAACAGCACTGAGCAACGAATCCTTCGTAATGAACTGTACATCCAGATACGCCGCCAGAGGCAGCAGCTTCTTCACGTGCTCATCATCATCATACATGCTGATAAAGTGCTCCCACAACTCCAGCTGTTTCATACGCTTCCAGTCGGCAAGTGTTCCCGTGATTTGGATCATTAACTCAGAAGGCAGCAACGCATTCTCGCAGGTCTCGAGCGCATTATCCAGATCACCCTTGATAAAATGCACACGCTTGGAATAAGTCTCGTTGCGATGCAATGCCCGGTCAATCGCAGGCTTCACACCGCAAAAGTACACGTCAAACATGTACTGATCGGCAAACATCGAGACCTTGCGGAAATTCAGCAGCGCTGTGGCATCGAAGCTCGGCACAAGACCAAAATCAATCACGAGAAATTGCAGCTTTGAAGCGTGGAGACTCTGAACGCGGGTCTCAATTCGCTCCAGAATGTTCACAGATGTACCAAAGAACAGATAGCCTTGCAGTCGCAGCACGAAAATGGCATTGCCGTGTGTATCAAGATACGCGGATTGCTCGGGCGTACGATCTACAGAACTCCGAGACAAGGCACCGGTGGTCTCATGGTGCACGCAGCCAACTTTGTGAATGCGGTAAATCATTTCGATCATCGAGATGACGATACCCAGAGCCACACTTTCGAGCATGCCGACCACGAGGAAGCTGACGGTAATAAGCACGACAATGGCCTTTTCAAACTTCTTGAGAAATCGGAAGGGAGAGAAGAAATAAGCCTCCAGGAAGTGCAGTCCGACGCTCAGAATGAGTCCTCCGAACACAAATTTGGGCACATACTGAAGCGATCGGATGCCCTGAATCCACAGAACCACCAAGAACCCTGCACAAACCAGTGCAGGCACGCGCTCATGTGCCTCAAATTGCTTCATAATGCCCATAGCAGACAGGTAGTGGCAGCCACCACAACAGCCCATTGCGCCAGCGATGAAGTTTCCCACTCCAATCACGATCATTTCGTTATCGGGCGAAATTTCACGTCCAAAAAGCGTGGAAAGCGAGGTCGTCGAGACGCTGTACTTCATGGCGCCCAAGATGATGAGCGAGATGAAATAGCCAAAGCATTCATTCGTGAGCATCCGCCACTGGACCTTGCCGAAGTCAATGTTGGCCCAGGGAAACCACATCGGAGTGCCTCGGATCATTTCGCTGGACCAGGAAAAGACCCAGTCGGCCTGCTTCAGATCACTCAAGGTCTTGCCCGCAGCTGCAGCGATGATATGGAACCCTGCGACCGAGATTACGAGCAGCACAGGGAACGAGATCGCCACCGGCCACTTCATGTACTGGCCGAAACGCGCAACTGCTGCGAACGCAATGGCTGGAAACATGAGCAACTGCTGCTCCAGCGTGAAGAATTGCATGGAAAATGCATGACTGGCAGCTGTGTGGATGCCGTTCTTCATCAACTCGGCTCCGATACCCGACAGGAAGCCAGCAATCACTGTACACAGGCAAACGGTCGTTATCAGTACATGGGCTTCCAACTTATGGACAACAAGTCTTTTTGCACGCACCAGGATACGGCATGTAGTTGGCGATCGACGTAACTCGGAAATAGCCCATGGTGAAGAACACCACACCCAAGATCATGGATGTCATGGCGACCATGACCATCGTGGTGGGCACGACAAGCTCCATGTCGCCATCCAGATGCGTCGTGATCTTTCGCCCCATTGTAGCCATAATGGGAGCACTTTCAACAGCAAAACAACCACAGCATGGACGTTAACATTTGGCCAAACGATACTAAATGCCAAAGCAAGTAATCTACGTACACGAAGACATCAATAGCGCCCAAAGTCCACGGCGCCTGGCTCTGCCAGGCCAGCACGACGCAGAGCACGGCAGTACCCAGCAGGTTCATGTCGATGAAGTGCGCGCCGTAGACTGACAGCGGCGTGGCATGGCCCACGAGCACACTGCCGCAAGACACAGCCAGCGTAGACGACAGTAGGAACGCAATGACCCCCGAGGTGAGGTTCACAAGCACATTGAGCGCACGGCGGGAGCCAGCTTCCATCCAGCTGTCGTTGCTGTTCCCGCCCAGCAGCGAATCCGACGGCTTGGCCTTGCGAAAGCTGGTGGCGTCACGGAACGAGGCCTGCGAGGCGAGGCTGCCGCTGCGTCCTTGATCTCCCGACGTGAACGAGCCGAGTCGATGCTTGCGCGCAGCGTCCTTCTCGCCGCCATGATCAATGCTCACAGAGATGGAGTCGTGGAAGCTGCTGACGCGGCGCACGAGCGCCCTCTCCCGCGCCAGCGCCCCACGCGGCGACAGCGACTGCGCTGAGCTGGCGTGCGGAGGCTGCGCAGAGCGTCTCAACGGCGAGCGTAGCGTGAGCTCCACGGCTCCGCGCTCCAGCGGCAGCGCCAGCGACTCCATGCGACTGCGGACTCCGTGGTGGGCGGAAGAATGGACTCGTATTGGATAAGCAGGCGAGCGACAACAATTCACGGTACTACCTCTGAGTCGAGAAACCGTCCGTTCTATGTCCACGTACGTTTCTTCAATGTGACAAAATGGAGGACAATATCATCTTCAATTCAGTTAGACAGGGACGACTGTACACCCTTCAGTATTCATCCTCATAATCGTCTTCTTCGTCGTCCTCAGCTGGATACTCGTCTTCTTGGGCATCGTCTTCGTCGTCGTCTTCATCGCCATGGAAGTCATCTGGCCCATTGCCATAACTCCCATCAAGAGTCTCATGATCTCCGTCATCGAATTCCGCTTCGTCTAGGGAGTCGTGCGGACTATCAGCGTAACTGCGTGAATCGTAGACGTTCGTAGCCATATCCTCTTCCTCCTCATCATCCTTGACCCCTTCGTCGTCGTCACTGTATTCGTCCACAATCACTTGGTTGGTTCGTCGACGCTTTGGTGGCGGTTGGAAACGCTCGCTGGAGTCGTCTTCGGATTCCTTCTCATCATCACTGAAGCTTGCATGCCTGACCTCACGGTGCTCTCGCTTCATCTTGTTCGGTAGTCCAGTTGACTCACATCCGGCAGTTGGTGAATGCACGTCGCCAAGGCTGTCGTCCTCATCCGTGATAATGCGTTGCGTGCGAGTCGGGCTTGCTCGCCGCACGTTGGATTCACTTTCATCCGACAGAACTTCGACGTCTTCGTCGTTATCACCAGTTGAGCGCCGCCCACCTCTGCTATCTCGTGTTTGTCCCGCACTGTTCGCCTCATGTTCTTCGTCTTCATCGCTGTCAAGCACAAATCGGCTAGAAGTCGCTCGTTTCTGTCTACTGACAACGTGATCTGCGCCGTCATCATCATCGGTGTCGCTATCTCTACCACGATTTTCATCGCTCTCTTCGTCTTCATCTCCTGAAAACGTTGCGATCTCTCGTGCTTGCTGTCTCCGTCTTGCTTGTCGTCGCCGCTCTCGTGCTTCGTCCTGCTCTTCATCATCACTCTGAAACTCCCAGACTCCTTCGTCTTCGCCGTGGTCTTCCACTTCATCGTGTTCGTCATCGCCCACGATAAACGAGTCATCTGATTCATCCGACAATTCCTCGTCGTGTTCTTCCTCACTGTCAAGACGCCGCCGTCGGCGACCACGGCCTCGATCACGACGAAGCTCATCCACCGCTTCATCATCGACCAGACTGATGTATGTGTCTGATTGCAAAGGGGCATCAGATGCATCGCGCAGCGCACCCAGCGGAGTTTTAATTGAAAGAAATGAGCCAAACGTCTCGTCCGAGAAGCGAAAAGTATACACGCCTACAACCAGAATCAAAGCATATGCTGCCATTTTAGATTCTTCCAGCCCCTTTCCATCAATCCAGCAACAGCTTTACCTTCAGGAACATCCAGTCGTAGGCCTGGAAACTCAATGATTCCTCGACGCGCCGATCGTATCCGCTCCATCACAAGATTTGACTGCCATGACATAACACCATTAGATCAAGAGTGTACAAAGCGTGCTGGCTGGCCCAAAAGCTTACTGCGTCATCGAACACTTGGAGCTTGATATCGTTGTAGTAATCGCTGATGACTAGATTATCGTCATCCCCGTTCTCATCCATAAAGAAAGGAAACCCAGTGTCTAGATCTTCGTCTTCTTCCATTTTCAACATAGCAATAGAACACTCCTGGTGCTCGCTGAACGTGTCAACAATACTCGGGAATTCTACCACCGCAAAGCACATGCGCATGCCTTGGTGCCCATCTTCGTTCTCATCGTCAGTGTCCAGCACAATGTTTCGTTTGACTTTTAAGCGGCCGTCTTCAATATTCTCGACTCGCAACTGAGGGTATAGACCTCTTCGTTGGTCTTCTTCTCCCTCATTTCCGTCGCTGTGAAAGCCAGTGGAATCATCCAAATCGGCACCCAAGCTTCGTTCAATGAGGCGTTGATTGTGGGCCTGAACGTCTTGCGCTTGAAGGCATCGAATCCGCCATTTGGCATCAAGTTGGTCCAGCTTGAGTGAATACTCCTCGTCTTCTTCCGTGAGCTGCTCGCTTCGATTGGATGACACGAGCATCTAAACCCGCGATTTCAATCAGTTCAGGCACAAAATAATAATTCAGCATCGATATTGTTCAATAATTTCGAAACTGATGGGAAAACTCACCTGAGCGATGTTCCACAGCGCCACGTTTACATTGAAAGCAATCGGTTCGGTCGGAGAAAACGCATCGAGTAGATGCCCACGGCAAATTGGACATTCAGACTCATCAATTGACCGACTCAGCAGCGAGTCCAGTAGACAGATTCGACTATCATGTAAAGATCTTATCAGAGACACTTCAAGTATGGAATCACAAAGTGTAACACAGCACTCACCAGAAAGAATGACCGCACATGATGGTCACTGGCTGTCAAATAGCATAGACAAATGGCTCGTCAGCTTGAACAAGTGCGGAGGAATTACAATGAAGACGCATACCTTCACGAACGCGTCGTGGCACAGGACGCACTGCAGCTCGGCAGCTAGCACTTCGCGACTCACAGCAACACCGGCGATCGCACTCGCAGAAGACGGTAGCGCCTCAGATTCATGCTGCATCTCCGAAGGCTCTTCATTTGGTTGCTGCTGGGCAGTCGATACTTCCGGCAGCTGCAGCTCTTGCTGCTCTACCTCAGCCAGAATTTCCGGTGTCTGCACTTCTTCATTCTCCACCGATTGACTCACAGCATCGCTCCTGACAGGAGACTCGACTGCTGCTTCTTGCTTCATCTCCGGCGTCTGCAGTTCCTCTTCTTGTTTTACATCAGCAGCTCCCTCCTCTTTGACGGCTCCAGCCTCCATGCTTGCGGCGACAGCAGTGTCTTCTGGTTCTCGCTTCACCTCTGGCACATGCTGCTCTTCTTCCGCTTTCACGTCAGCTGCGTCTATGATGTTGGATGCGTCAGCGTTTCCAGCTAAAGGCGCATCTTCTGGTTCTCGCTTCAATTCCAGCATCTGCTCGCTTTCCGCCTTGGGACTAATTGCGCCAATGCTAGACAACGGAGGAAGCTCCTGCCTCACATTTGGCTCCTGCAGCTTCTCCTCTTCTTGCTCCTCCTTCATCACGGAGCTCACAACTGGAGAAGACGGCGTCGGCCGCTGCATGGCTGCCTCCGCGTCAGTACCATTGGCCTCCGACGTCATTATCGCGCTTTGGAGGTAACCGTTGAATAGCTCACGGATCTTATTGTGTCTCCAACGGTATTACACCCCCATAACTTCACCTGGAAAGTTACGTATGTAACTTAATGGGCGCTGAACTCCAGGCGTAACCCAATGTGCCCGGCCATAACGCCCACCAACCCAAGCCGAAGCAGCAGCTCAAGAGTGTAGCCGTGTGGTGGATGGAAAGAATGATCCCCAATGCGCTCTTTGCGCTCAATGGGTTCTGGTCGGACATGCGAACGCCTTGCGATTGCCACATGCGGCAGCTGAGCAACCAAGAGCTGCGAAAGAGCCACGTTCCTCAGCAGAGACAGGAGTGGGGAAAACTGTTGCAATAAGGCTGATCGCTCTAGGGGTTTAACATGTGGATCCGCCGCCAGCAACACGCAGCCGCCTGCGTTCTGGTCCGTCCTGCTGCTCTGTGGCTCTGCAACTGCGCTCTGTCTGTTGTCTTTTTGATAGTCGGCTGCAAGGACATGCGCATGAAAAGGATGATGTTGCTTAATGAGCCTGGGGAGTTGGACGAGCAGACACACAGCTGGCCCTGGAGCTGGTGCTGTTCCCATTCCCACCTCGTTCACACAGCAGAAACGCAATGGCGGAGAAGCTTTTAAACGTAGTACCCATGATATCCCACGCGGCTTTCCTAAGCACGCACGGCCTTTGGTTCTTCAACGGCCAACAGGTCCACAATGGATCCTGCTTACAAAGTCGGTCTGCACTGCGCTGCGGCTTTTGACTTGGGCCATGGCATGCTGCAAATGCCATGCCTGTCGAGTAAAACAAGGGCTAATAACGCGATCCGAAGTTCACCACTCTCTCTTGTCCTGCGCGATGTGTTGGTATGCTTCGGATGTGCGTGCTGAACGTGGGGACCTGATATCTTGGATTGCAGATCCGAGACCATTTCGTCACGAGGCTTCTTCATCGATCACGAAGCCTCGACCAGCAAGCAGGCTGCATGGACGGCGCCCTGTACGTCAGATTACAGCTCGCTCTCATGTTCGGCCGTTGCCCCATTGGGTGGTAACATCCAGAGCCCTGAGGCCCAGCCTGCCGTCAGTCATGTCTCGTCCGATGTGCATCGAAGGGGATGGGAACAGCGGTCGTGGTGGGTTCAAGGAGTCTGGAGAAGGGGGGAAGACTCACGCTCGCGCTCTCTCTTATGCGCGTGTTTCTCGCACGGGGCTCCGGACCTTCAGGCTTGAGGTCTCTGTGGCCCGTCAAACCAAAAGGAGACGGGCAAGCATGACGACGCTTGTGGGAGCAGCTGCGCAAGGGCAAGTGGGTCAGGTGCAGGCGCTGCTGGACTCGGGCCTGCATGTGGACTCCGTGGACCAAGAAGGCCGCTCAGCGCTGATGCAGGCTGCTGTGCTGGGTCACAAGGAGCTGGCCAAGCTGCTGATCAAGCGGGGGGCGTCACTGGACCAAGCAGCGACCAGCGGTGGCCACGAGACAGCACTCATGCTGGCGGCGCAGTGCGGCCACGACGAGATCGTACGTCTGCTGCTGGATCGCGGGGCCTCCGTGCATGCAGCGGACATCGACGGCGACACGGCGCTCGTGTACGCCGCCATGATGGGCCACGCCGAGGTCGTTCAGCTGCTGATCAAGCAGGGCGCGTCGCTGGCGCTCGTGGACTCGCGCGGGAAGACGCCCGTGATGTTTGCGGCCGGCGCCGGCCACTTCAAAGTGCTGCAGATCCTGCTGGAACGCAGCGCGCCCGGCTGCATTGATGCGCAGACCAACGCCGGCGAGACGGCGCTGATGAAGGCCGCGTTCCACGGCCACGAGCACACCGTGGAGCTGCTGCTGGACGAAGGCGCGTCCGTCAACACGGTGAACGAAGACAACTGGACGGCGCTCATGTTCGCGGCCGACCGAGGCCACGAATCGATCATGAAGCTGTTGCTGGCCCACGGAGCCAGCGTCGATGCTGCCAAGCACGCCTCAGAGGCAGCGTTGATCCTTGCGGCCTCCAGCGGCAAGGTCGACGACGTGACTCGATTGCTTGACAGCGGAGCTTGCGTGGAGTACATTGCTGGCGCGAACAAATGGACGGCGCTGTTTTACGCCGCGTATCACGGTCAGGCTCAAGTGGTTCAACTGCTGCTGAAGCGAGGAGCCAAGGCCGATGCACGAGCCCGTGGCGGCCAGACCGCGCTCATGCTGGCTTCCTTTGAAGGCCACAAGGCCGTCGTGAAATTGCTCATGGAGCACGGAGCGTCTGTCGGTCTCGTGGACAACGATAACAGTACGACGCTGATCGCGGCCACCGGAGGCGGGAACCTGGACATCGTGCGGTTGCTGCTGAGCCATGGCGCTGCCGTGGACGCGCAGTCCAACGTGGGCCAGAGTCCGCTGATCGTCGCGGCCTTCAAGGGATTCCAAGCAATCGCACAGCTGCTGCTGGACAGCGGAGCCAGTATCGACCTCGCAGACGAAGACAACTGGACCGCATTGACCTTCGCGACTGACGCTGGCCATCTCAAGACTGTGGATCTGCTGCTACAGCGTGGCGCGAACGCGAACGCGCAATCCAAGAGCGGCCACAGCGTGCTGATGCGAGCAGCGTCCAAAGGCCACGAGGCCATCGCGAGTCTGCTGGTTGAGCGAGGAGCGTCTATCGAGCTCCACGACAGCGATCAGTGGACAGCGCTGATGTCAGCGGCCGACGCTGGCCAAGCAGCAATCATGGATATGCTGTTGGCCCATGGCGCCAATGTCAATGCGCATTCTACTAAGCACCGATCTGCCCTGATGCTGGCTGCGTTTAACGGGCATGAAGAGGCTGTGCGATCGCTACTGGAGCATGGTGCTCACATCAGTGCGGCCGATGAAGAAGGCTGGACGCCACTGGTCTGCGCGGCACGAAAAGGACGCGACCTGGTGGTGAAGTTCCTGCTGAGCAAGGGCGCCTCCACGGACGCGCAGTCCAAGTGTGGTCAGACTGCACTGATGCTGGGCGCCTTCAAGGGCCATGAGGAAGTCGTGCAGCTGCTGATCGAGAGCGGCGCGTCCATCGACCTTGAAGACAACGACAAGTGCACCGCCTTGATCTACGCAGCCCGCCACGGCCACGATACTGTGGTGGCGTTGCTGCGCGCGCAAGGCGCTGCACTCAATATCCAGTCTACGTCTGGACAGACTGCGTTGATGCTTGCTGCGCTTCGAGGCTATGAGCGAGTCGCCCACGACCTCGTCGATCATGGAGCTGCTTTGGAAGTCAAGGATGAAGACAACCGAACAGCGCTGCATTACGCCGCCAGCAGTGGCCGCGCCAAGATCTTGAGTCTGCTGCTCAAGCATGGAGCGTTTGTCAACACGCAATCATCCACGGGACAGACCGCATTGATGATGGCAGCCTTTGACGGACACGAGAAGGCAGTGCGCTTGCTTCTCGACCACGGAGCGTCTCTGGAACTGGTGGACGACGACAAATGGACGGCCCTGATCTTCGCCGCGAACGCTGGCCACGAAGAGATCATGCGTGTCCTGCTCAAACGAGGCGCGAACCTTAATGCCCAGAACGAGACGAGCGAGACCGCAGCCAAGAGCGGTGCCACAAAAGACCGATTAGACGTCCAGCGGTTGTTCGAGAGGCTTGGCGCATTGACTGGTGAACCGGTCACGGTGCCATAGAGTGTTGTTTTAGTGTGCAGAGAGTCAGGCAGTTGGTGTCTTCTGTTGTTTGTTGCTGTCAAACATGAACGGAACATAGCGTGAGTTAAAGACGTTGCAAATCCTCCTCCCATGCAGCCGCCGAAGGCTCCTAAACGACAACGAGAGGAGGAAAACAAGTGGCGTTCTCGGGGAGGGAAATCTTGTTAAATACGTTAATGCAAGAAGCACTTCAACGACACTTTTGATCCATAGACTAGAGTTCCTGTTGAAGAGAGACTTACACTGTTTGCGGAGCGTGCGATGGATCCGGAGGCGTCCAGAACAGTGAGAAAAGATTGGTGATGATTTTGTCCGCCACTGTGAGATCTTCTGGCGTTGCTGGTGGCGCTGGACGCACTTGCAACAGTTGCTGCATGTCGTGCTCAATGTCGATACTAGAATGACGTCTCTCACGAACGTTGGCAGAAGCCGCCCTATTGCCTCCAACATCCTGAGGGTTGCTGCCCTCGTAATCCAGAGACTCAACCTCATCGCAAATGAGTTCTTCGTCCAGTTGATGCGAGGCATTCTCTTCCGTGTCCATATTCTTTCGCGACGCCGTCGGATCGCGCTCGAACGTGAGCATCAATGGACGCAGTCCGCCCTGCAGCAGCAACATCACGTGGCGGAACGAGGCAGCATCCACTGGAGTCTTGTTCACAGCCACGAGTCGATCATACGGAAGAAGTTTATCCGCTCGTGCAGCCGCCATATCCGGAAGCACTCGGCGGACAGTTGCGCCTGCGTCGGGGACATTAGCTTGAAAGTGGATGCCGATGCTGCAGGGCTCTTGGAAGACAACGTCGTATCGATGGATCTCGTCGCTCTTCTCTGCCTTGCTTTCGTTGTCGGATTGCACACGTTTCAGTGGTGCAAACCCATCACTTCCATTCAGGCTGATGGAACGCGCCATTTGCGATTGCGCACCAGCTCCCACAATCGTTGTTGCTTCTTCTACCGATGGATCTGTCTCATCCTTCGAAGCTACTGCTGTTGCAGCAGCAGCCGCGTGCTGTTGCTGTAGTCGTTGCACCACCTTCCGTGGATCCGTCCACGTGGTCAAATTTGTATATCGGTTCACAAAAAACACGTAGCCGGCTGCAGTAACGCGCATCTCCCACCCGTGCGGCAGCGGAGTCTCGAAATCCGTGATCTTGTTGTGCTTGTTGTCCGGCGGCGCCTCGATCTCTTCGCACCACGCGTCTGCTGCACTGCCTCTGTGGAACTGATGCGGCTGCGGAGTCGAGGCTGAGCGCTTCTTCTCATGCCACGTGATCCGTCCAGCAGTCGATCGCGACGAAAACGAAAGCGGTGCTGCGTTCAACTTCGTCAGCGCGATGGCCACGCGGGGATCTTCCAATTCCGGTGAGCCGCTGTACTGCGTTGGGCGGTAGTACGCGATCTCGTCCTCATCCACGAAGCGTTCCCACGCTGCAGACACAGGGATGTTCTTACAAAGCTGATCCAGTTGTGCCGTCTTGACGAAGAGCGCGTGTTGGAACCGCGCTTGCTTGTCGCTTGCTGCCTGCTCGCGTCGAAAGCACTCTGCTTCCAAGTGCTCGATCGTAGCATGGCTCTGCTGCAGCTCAAGCTCCAGCCGTTCACGATCCTGCCGAGCTTGTTCCAGTGCCTGCACAAGAGCACTGTTCCCTTCAGTCCGAGCCGAGTCTTGGTTTGCCGATTCAAGACGAACACAGCTCGCGATTTTGGCGTCGTTCGCTTGCTTCTGCTGCAGCAACATCACGATCCCATCCACGCGCATCTGCTGGGTCTCCAGGTGCTCCTGCATGGCGATCGCGTCCCTCAAATAGCCCAGTTGCTGGTCCAAATCGGCCGAAAGTTGCGCGTTGTCATGTTGCAGCGCCTCAAACTCACGCTGCGTCATACAGACAACGACGCTCTTCGCATCGATCTCCCCCTTCTTCCCATGCACCGAGAAAGAAGACGAGGACGAGGGCGAAGACGGCAGGGATGTCGCCCCTGCGATTACGCGCAGACCGCTGCTGCTGCTAAAGCTGTAGCTCTTGCGCTTGCTGGACTGCGACTGGTACATCTGCATGAGCACTCGGCCGCGCGCGATCAGATGCTGCTCCTGCTGCGACCTCTGGCGCTGCGAGCTGCTCACGGCACGCGAGACCCACTGCGTGGCGCTCTGTTCCGCGGGGCCGTGGCCCTGGACTTCTCCGACGTCCAGATCGCCCATCGCGACGTCCAGAGCAGTTTTTCGGTTGTGCTGAAGCGTGGGGCGGCTTTTTCTTCCCCCTCTATAAACGAATACTATCAGGCCATAAACATGCGACGGGGGCGTTTCAAGACGTAAATATAGAGCCCCCTGTCGAAACCGATCACGAAACGACGCCACGCGAAGAGAGCAACAATGGACCAGCTCGTGCGGCTGGAGCTGGTGGCAGCGGCCGATGTGGACGCTGCCACGGTCGTGACGCTCGTGCAGGACCTGCGCGGCATTCCGGAGGATGCGACGTGCGAGATCGAAGAGCTCAGCTGCCGCGCGCTGCCTGCGAAAGAGCAGCAAGGCTACTCCATGCGCATGACTCGGACGCTCGTGCAGCTCCGATGCGAGCCGCACGTGGCTGCGTTCCTGTGCCAGAAGTTTGGGTATGAACTATTGTCTCAAGTGGCTGAGAGCACGTGACTGACTTGGACCTGATTCCAAAGCACACCAGGACGTCACGTGGTCCGAGGCGAGATCATGACAGTGCGATGCAAACGGATACTGATGGGTAAGGCCCACTTCTATGAGTCTGCGGAGCAGGACAACTAACTCATAAGACATGTATAGGATCCTCTGGTGCCAATGAGCTCGCTCGTGCATATTCCATGGCGAAACGCCACCACTTATCGCCTGACCACACAGTGGTGCGTCGTATTTCCGTGCGTTGATATCAGGCACACTGTTGACGAATGGTGTGATCCACTGAACCTCAGACAAGGAAGTCAGCAGCACTCTCGATTGACAAAGTGATCACACTGATCGATTTCCTGGGCGAGCAAGTCGTGCATGCCCAGGAGGCCTACGAGCTCTTCGCCGAGCCCGATGCGACTCCTCCGCACCGAATGACGATGCTCGGACTGGTCAAAGCACTCGAAAGGCTCTGGTGAGACCCTCATCCACTTTACATCGCAGACGCTTCCACTAACAGTTTGCATTATGACTTGAATGTTTGCAGTTCAGACGAGTGGAGTGTCGCCTCAATGAGGGAATCTTCCCAAGATCGACAAAACAGAGCCGTCACAGTAAACAATCTGCGCCAACTGCTCAAGAGCCTAATCGCCAGTAATGGCGTAGCGGTCCAACTCTTACCTGACTCAACATCAACTGCATTCCTCTCGTACACTGACTTTCTGGCCTGCTACGTTGGGTTTTTGCATCGTCTGCACTCCCAGTCCAACGCGTAAAACAGCCTTTCCCAATCGAGATCCGATCGTGTCCGTTTCCTTTGCCTCTATTTTTGATCCAGATCGATCTCTGATGATCCAAATATTGATAGACTCTGTCCCTTGCGTGCTCGCCATCTCGCATCATTGAGCCTGGATGAACTTCCAGCCGCTCGGAGTTAGCAGCGCTGGGTATGGGAGCAGCAAACTCAAACGCAAGTCCAGTCGAGGGAGGTCCGAAGGTAGCGCTGGAGCGCTCGCAGATGCTGATTGCGACATCATAAATGAGCGGACGGCCCGGTTCCACCATCGTCCGGAAGCCGACGACCAAACTTGCGCGCATGGAATTGCAGCAACGGGCATACGTGCACGATATATCTCAGTTGACCCGACAGCGCATCCCGTCGCTCGTGGCGGCCCATCAAGACAGGGAATGCACCCATCGCCCACTGCTTCCGGTCGAGACCACTCGCTGTCATCTGCGTACTATTTCCAGGAGGCACGAACAGCGCTCACATCGTCTGCATCGGCCATGCGGCCGTCGAAACATCGCATTGAGCGCCACCGCAGTTTTCCGGCCACGATGGAACACGCAGATCAGTCCAATAACAACAACCACGACGATGATGAAGACGGTAACGAGGTCTTTGAGACGATTGATTGCACCTCCGAAGAAGGCCATGAGACGACCACGTCAAGAGCCAGCAGTCTGAATCAACAGGACCCAGCCAATCGCTCGACACGTGCGAAACACAACGTGCTGCCCTCACGAGCTCGTCGGTACCGGAATCTGTCGGCTGGAGCCACCAAGAAGTACGATTATGACGGCGACGACGGCATTAATGCAAATATCACAACTCCATATCTCCCGCCACCGCCAGCGATCGCAGACCGGCCTCCATCTCGTCAACGCCATGCATTCCCAACGCATTTGAGTGACATAAGCGGCATGGCGAGTCGAGGATCTCGCGACAAACCTGCGAGCGCTCACCGCACATTGGGGCCGAATAAAACCGTGGTGCCCAATGTGTCGCCGACCATGTCCATCAGCGAGCGGCCTCCATCGAGATATATGACCAAGGGGAGACGAAAGAGCAGTAACCACTTGCCACAGAACGCTGCCATGCAGTCCAAAACGGCAACCGCGTTCTTGAGTCTGTTTCACGACCCTGCGGCGGAGTGCATCGCACCGGAAGCTGCTAGCCACGGACCGTCTCGACGATCTCTGGAGAACGACTGCTACCGGAACCAGGCGCATCATGACCCCAAGACCGACGGATTCGCAGACGTGGATGAGAGTGTGCCGCCACCATTTCGTATTGAGATCACGACCAATTCAGCTGCAAGAATCCACTCCCCGCGATCTACGAGAGCGTCGTCCTCATCGCCATCGCCGACCTCTTCACCGACCCCATCATCGTCCGGATCCTCTGAATTGCAGCAGCACTCGCGATTGCAACCACGACGCTGGTCTTCTTTCAGCAACGAGGACCAACTCGCTCAGATGGCTGCCTCTCAACAGCAGAAGAGCGATCTGTCGTTCACCAGCTCGAGCTCCAAGACCAAGTAAGTCTGGTGTTTGATTGATGACTTGGTATTGTTGCTGTTTCTCACTGTGCCTTGGCTCACTGAATCCAGCCCACTGCAATGGTTCGGCAAAGACGACCAGATCAACAACGCTCATCTGTTCGAGACCATCGATTCCATGCCGAGCCCCGGGCTGCACCTTGCCGACCGAGAAAACCTTCGCTTTAGCATGGCGGCGGATATCAGAAGCCACCTCGCGCCCCGCGTCAGCAATCCGCTTTCACGAAAGCCATCCGTGGCGGACCCGCACGCTCCCACGGATGATAACCACAAGTGGCCTGAGCCGCAATGGATCCACCAGTCCATCATCGCTCAATCGCCCAGTCCGGAAGACATGGACCCGGAGACCGCCATCGCGCAGACGCCGCTGTACGAAGCCTCGGACGACCTCATGGCCATCGTGCCCTCGGAGCTCTCGGACCTGCACCTCGTGGACTTTATCGTGGGCGACAACAACCTGCCGGCATCATCATCCGTCAGCCTGCATACGTCATTAGGCCAGGACTTCCTCAGTCTGTTTGCGCAGCATTGAGTGGCAAATCGGTAATAGATCACGAGGACTTCTATTCAGACTGGGTACCGTACTGTGTTCGATTGCGTTCGAGATTGCCAGGTTCACGCAATCAGGTCCCGACCATGTGATCCAATTTAGCGTGTGCCACATGAGAAACCGCCACCTTGCACCTTGTAGCCGCGCGATCATTCCGATTAGTGCGGATTGGCTGGAAGACTCCTTCTCCCGTCGGCTTCCTTACTGAGTGAGAGCGCCCATGGCCACTGCTGTGCTGAGAGCCTTCGGCGTCCAGGCGCGTCGCTCGCCTCTGGTGGGCCTCAGCGCCTCGCGCATGTCGGCGCCGTTCCGCGTTGTCTCTCCGCCGCACGTTTCCGCTCCGCTGATCCTGCGCTCGCGCGCAATGGTGTCGCTGTATTCCACCGACTCGAAGGGCGAGGACGACGAAGACAATGAAGATGACGCTGCTGAGGATAAGAACCCGCAGGAGTCCGATGTCGAGGTCGTCGAGAGCACGCTGGCGACGCTGGGCGACGGCGACAACTCGCCCAACTACCCGCATGTGCTGGCGATCCCAGCGCATCGCCGCCCGTTCTTCCCGGGCGTCGTGCTGCCCATGACGATCACGAACCCGGACGTGACCAAGGCACTCATGGCGCTCAAGGAGAGCGGCCAGAAGTACGTCGGTGTGTTTTTGAAGAAGAGCATGGCGGCCAACGCGCCGGTCTCAGAGAACAGCAAGCACTCTGGAAACGAGGAGCTTATCACGGATCTGAGCGAGATCCACCACGTCGGCAGCTTTGCTCGCATTGACAACATGCTGCCGTTCGACGCCTCGTCCGTGCAAGTGCTCATGGTCTCGCAGCGCCGCATCATCATCGACGGCATCCACGACATTGGCCCGCCACTGCGAGTGTCGATCAACCCGCTGGAGAACCCGCCACACGATGCACAGAACAAGATGATCCGTGCGTACTCGAATGAGATCGTGGCCACGCTGCGCGAGCTGGTGAAGCTGAACCCGCTGTTCAAGGAGCACATGCAGTACTTCTCGCAGCGCATCGACATCCACAACCCGTACAAGCTGGCGGATTTCGCTGCCTCTGTGACGACTGCTGATGGTGAAGAGCTCCAGCAGGTGATGGAGGAAATGTCCTGTGAGCTGCGATTGAAGAAGGCGCTTGAACTTCTTACGAAGGAGCTGGAGCTGAGCCGAGTGCAGCAGGTCATCAAGGAACAAGTGGAAGAGAAGGTATCCAAGAACCAGCGCAACTACTTGCTCATGGAGCAGCTCAAGGCGATCAAGAAGGAGCTTGGTATGGAGAAGGACGACAAGGAAGCCATGATCTCCAAGTATCGCGAGCGGTTGGGGTCGTTTGCGCCTGGTACGATCCCGGACAACGTGAACGAAATCGTCGAAGAAGAGTTGAACAAGATGTCCATGCTGGAGAAAAACTCGTCGGAGTTCAACGTAACGCGTAATTATCTGGACTGGCTGACCCAACTGCCGTGGGGCAAGTCGACGGAGGAGAATTTCGATCTGGCCAAAGCCAAGAAGATTCTCGATGAAGACCACTACGGCTTGAACGATATCAAGGAGCGCATTCTGGAGTTTATCGCCGTCTCAAAGCTCAAGGGAAGCGTACAGGGCAAGATTGTGTGTTTCGTGGGTCCTCCTGGTGTGGGTAAGACCAGTATTGGCCATTCGATTGCGCGCTCGTTGAATCGCGAATTCTACCGTTTTTCTGTTGGTGGTCTGAGCGATGTGGCCGAAATCAAGGGTCATCGACGAACTTATGTAGGCGCCATGCCAGGCAAAGTCATTCAGTGCTTGAAGACGACTCAAAGTTCCAACCCGCTGATTTTGATTGATGAAATTGACAAGCTTGGTCGTGGATACCAGGGCGACCCGGCATCGGCCCTTCTTGAGCTGCTGGATCCATCGCAGAACAGCGGCTTTGTGGATCACTACATGGATGTGCCTGTGGATTTGTCTCGCGTTTTGTTTATCTGCACTGCCAATGTGACTGATACCATCCCTGGCCCGTTGCTAGATCGTATGGAAGTGCTGCGCCTCTCAGGATACGATTCACCTGAAAAGCTGGCCATTGCCAAACAGTATTTGGTGCCAAAGGTGATTGACCGCGCAGGCTTAGGCAAGGATTCAGCTTTGAAAACGCCGGAGTCACTTGGGTTGACCGATGAAGCCATTCTCACGCTCGTGAAGCAGTACTGCCGCGAAAGTGGCGTGCGTAACCTTGAAAAGCACGTTGAGAAGATTTTCCGCAAGGTCGCACTTGAAGTTGTTCAGGATCTTGAAACGGCGGAGGCTTCTGCTTCTCTGACGGAAGAAGAAACGACGGAGCAAAAGGCTACCGATCCTACTCCTGTTGACGAGGACAAGGATCGCTTTATGATTACGCCGGAAAAGCTCCCCAAATACGTTGGCAAGGCTATCTTTCAATCGTACGTAGAAATTTCTAGCGTAGCCCTGTTCCTTACTTGGAATGAATTCTAACTTGCTTTCTTTTTGTAGGGACCGTATGCACGAAACAACTGTTCCTGGCGTCGTGATGGGCCTTGCTTGGACATCTATGGGCGGATCTTCGTTGTACATTGAAACAACACGCATTCTGTCCAAGAGCGAGCGATCTGGTCTTGTAACCACTGGCCAAATGGGCTCTGTTATGGAGGAAAGCACTAAGATCGCGCACACTTACGCCCGTCACAAGTTGCAACAAGTCGACTCGGAAAATTCGTTCTTTGAAGTATCGGAAATTCACATGCATGTGCCCGAAGGCGCAACGCCGAAGGATGGCCCCTCTGCTGGCTGCACCATGGTCACTGCCCTTCTCTCGCTTGCCATGAACAAGTAAGTGTTATACGTGCATCGGAGGATTATCATTGATTTACTGACATGTAACTCGTGATTTAGGGCTGTGCGACCGAATTTCGCCATGACTGGTGAACTATCGCTTGTCGGAAAAGTTCTGCCTGTGGGTGGGATCAAGGAAAAGACCATTGCGGCCAAGCGATCTGGGGTCAAGGTCCTGTGCCTTCCCCTAGGTAACCAGCGTGATTTCGATGAGCTGCCCGACTATTTACGCGAGGACCTTGAGGTGCATTTTGCGGATACATATGACGATGTGTTCGCTGTCGCATTTGAAAAGTAGATAATTGTCAGCATTCAAAAGCTACAAAACAAATAACCTACCGAAGTCTATAAGACGGTTTGACTCCTTCGAATCATCATTTATCTGTTGTTTTTCACCCTCAATCATGTTTGTCGTCACAGAAAAGCGATTTTTCGAGATCGGTTTCAAACAGGCTCATGCTCCAAATATTGATTATCGAAGCTCAACCTATTTTCATAGCGGTACACTCACTGAAATAGCCATTGCGAAACACCCAGCCAAGTTGTTCAGAATACGAAATTCAGGTTCAACTGCTCGCTGACGATGCGCGTGGCTCCATTACAGCAAATCGATACAGCAAGCGATGCGAATCCCCAGAGTGCGAGTTCTCCACGCTCAAAATCGGCTTCGCTGTTCCAGCTTGCAGGCGCCGTGTTCAACTTGTGCTTATGGGTTTTCTTGATGATTCTGATGCTGTCGCAGTTGCTGACCACAGTAAGAAACACAACGACAAGCAAGGATCTCGCTATTTTCGGGCAGGACCCCTCGCTCGGCCCTTACTCTATCCCAGGCTATAATGATGAGCCCTACAGCGACCGCATCATTGCATGTGTTCGCCATGGCAAATCCTTCAAAGCAATGAGCTTGAACGATGCACTTCTTTCTGGGAATACAGTCATCGAAGATTCCAGCGGCTCTGCCGTTCACGGTTACCGAGTTGTGCATCGAGATGGCTTGATTTTGAGCGAGTCGACCAAACAAGACTGGACGAAGACCTGTCGTCATCTTAACTCGACGCTTGGTGCTTTGTGTCAAGCTTGCGAAGCTCTCGGCTACTCGAGCCTGGCACTTGACAATCTCCATATTGTGGACGACGTGCACAGCAATACACTCAAGCGCATTTCAAATTCGCTTCCGGTTCTGATATTACCATTTTGGGACAATGGACCGTCCGCTCGATATGTGATTCCTTCATTCAGCGGCCAAGCTTGCATCTTTCGACTGGGTGGGCAATACGAAGAATCAACACAACGCAGCATGTACATGTACTCTGTGAACAGAAGTGTCCGAGAGGAAGTAACTCTTGCGTGGCTTAATCGACCCGGTGGGCAGTGGAAAAATGGCTGGTACGAAGACACGCAAGGTATGCGCTGGTACAGCGACATTGTCGCCAAGAGTACAGACAACACTCTGGGATTGATTCCACGCTATTTCGACCCATCAGCAGGAAAAGAGTTTGTTTGCCAACCCGATTCCGAATGTTATGCGTACTTGATTCCTTACAGCTGGAGTACCGAGCTCTTGAGCTTGCTGCATGTGACTTCGCAGACCTCGGTTGCAATCTCGAATGGGACTCGCTTTGGTTTGTTCCTATATCGAGGTGCTGGAGTGAATTTTATCACTTGTATCTACGATTTTTCAGCGTTTATTTCGAATGCATCAGTCGTCTCGCTATTGTTTCGATGGATGTTAGCGATGGTCGCGTTGTACAGAGGCTATACCAAGTGCGTCAGTAATTGGCATGGCACTGGAATCGGATGCATCGCCAATTCGTCCAGTTTCACGCTTCTCCCGATCGCGATGCTGCCTCGGCTGAAAATGATTCTGGCTGCGTTTTTCACCATTGGATGCCAGTTTGAAGGAGATCAACGAGCTCTTGGGGATGCCTGGTTTGTGATGTATCCGTCAATTGTCGACTTTGTGCTCATTTATGCGAGTCTGCTGAACGTGGTTGCGAAATTACTGCACAGGCGAATGAACGACTGGGTTTTCCCGTTTACAATCGTGATTCTAAGTGCCATGCACTATTTTCGCCAAACGGCAGCAAATAGATTCAAGTTCCTGAGTTTTGGAGGACGAATATCAACGCTAGTGCCGTCGGATGAGTTTGAGCGCCTGACACCTTTTGATATGCTTTTCCCTGATGTTGCTCGACGTATGAGCGGCAATGTGCCCTTTATTCTGTGGCTGAAAATCTCTATTCTCGCGCTGAGTATCCTGTCGCTCGTCTTCTCGGAGAGTGTAACCCTTCATAGTAAGCGGTCTCGAGACCACGAGTCTTGCATCGTAGAGCAGGCGCTGGCAATTCGAGCGTGCAACGTTGGCGGTATTGGACGATTCAGTGCTGACACACATATAGCGTATGGGAAGTGCGTCAACATGGTTAGTTCATACGAATTGGTTCGATTGGGTTATTTTGTGGTTGGAGGCCGCTACTTGATGAAGACTGAAGACTGGCTCATTCTCTTTTCGATGAAGCATTTGCGAAACTTCTACTCTTTCTGGAATCATCGCGTCATGGTTTTTCAAGTGGAATACAGGAGCAAGATGAACACCTTTCAAATTAGTTCGAATGGACAATTGATGAGTATCCATGATCCAGTTTTGCATTCCATTCCGTGGTGGGACATTGATGCGCGCCCAATGCTTTGATTTCTGCCATTTGACCTGCAAGCATGGTTACTGCTTTCAGCTGGTCTTCAGTTTGTAGATCTTCGGATAATCACCTCAATAGTATTTATGAGACAAGCTGCCAATTGCATCAATAATGAGTTTTTTTATGGGTGTCGCTGGCAATAGTTTGCTTTGAGCGATATTCTTACAGCAGGAATTCCTGATTTAGAAATCCCGGCAAAACACCCCAAGCAACATCACAAGTGACCATGCGAGTGGCGCAAATATTCATGCGTGTGAGATATACTATTACTGACTCTGCTGCAGGTCGCAGCTGCCGGGTTCAACTTGTGTCTGTGGTGTTTTTGCATGTTTCTCATACTTCACAGTTGCTCACTGTAGTGCGGAATACGCCCACAAGCAAAGTTGAGTTCCTATACGGACGGGAGCCATCAAGTGGCTCGTATCCTATCCCGGGCGAAAACGATGAGCCGTACAGCGATCGCTTGGTTGTTTGCGTGCGCCGTGGGCGAACGTTTGAAGCCATGAGCTTAAATGATGCCTTACATTCTGGAAATGCCATCGTCGAGGATTCGAGTGGATTGGCCATGCAAGGTTATCGTGTTGTGCAACGACCAGGCAATATTTTATCCGAACTATCGAAGCGAAAGTGGACTCGGACGTGCCGTCTTATAGACTCAACACTTAGCGACATGTTTCAAGCGTGTGAGTCTCTTGGGTACATGAATCTGACACGTGACAGTCTCCGAATAGTGGACGGATTACACAGCAATTCTGTAGTTAATACACAGCAATTCGGTAGTTAATATCCCGAATGCGCTTCCGGTTCTCATCACGCCCTATTCGGACAATTCCGAAACAGCTCGATACGCAATTTTCGGATGGGACGGACACGCATGCATCTTTCGGCTGAACGCACAGTACGAATATATCTCAAGAGAGAAAGGAAGTCTGGTTGGTGTCGATCGTGCTGCTCGAGAGACGCAGACGGTCGCTTGGATACATCGCCCCGGCGGACAGTGGAAAAATGGCTGGTATGAGGACCCGTAGAAAATACTTCTTCACCTTCTGTCAAGGCATGCGCTGGTACAGTGATATTATAGACATGGACACTGAAAACACCTACGGATTGTTCCCACGCCACTTTGATTTGTCGATTGGTAGTGGAGTATTATGCAAAATCAATTCTGCATGCTCCACGCGCATATTTGGGGACAGCTGGAGTGATGAGCTCACGAGTACTTTGCGTATGACTTTGCAACGCTCATTTCGAATGCATCTGTACTTGTCTTGCTGTTTCGATGGATGTTCGCTATGATGGCTGTACACCGAGGCTGCATCAAGCGGGTCAGCAATTGGCACAGCATTGGTATGGGATGCCTTGCGAATTCGTCCAGTTTCACGTATCTGCGATTGGATGCTTCCACGGCTGAAAATGATACTTGCAGGCTTTTTCACTGTCGGATGTGCGTTTGAAGGACAGCAGAAGGCTCTTGAGGATGCGTGGTTTGCGATTTATCCGTCGATCGTTGATTTAGTGTTCATTTACGCGAGTCTGCTCAACACTTTGGCCAAATTCGTACGCCGACGCATGAGCGACTGGGTGTTTCCGTTCGCGATTGTGACTTTAAGTGCCATGCATTTTTTTCGCCAAACCATTTCTGGCCTTCAAGGCCGAATGGCAACGCTCGTTGGATCTGAGGAAGTTCAAACGTGAACACTAGCGGATATAATTTTTACGAATGCTGGACTTCGCATTGGCGGAAATGTACGCATTTTGCTATGGTTTAAAGCTTTCGTTCTCTCGCTCGGTGTCTTTTCGCTGCTCCTGTCAAAGAGCATGGCGATTGGTAGCAAGCAATCTCAATGTCATAGCCATATTGAGAAAGCACTGTCGATTCGCGCTTGTAATGTTGGTGGATCGGAAAATACTTACGATGATTTGCCCGGTCAACTAGCGCACAGAGACGCAATGCTGGATTCGTATGAATTGATTCGATTGGTATATTTGGTTCTTGGAAATCGATACCTAATGACATTGGAAGACTGGTGGATTTTATCTTCAATGAAGCAGCTCAAATTCGTGTACTCGCTATGGAATTATCGGGTTGAGGGGTTTGAAGCGGGATAATTTTTGATGAGAGAGGAATGAAAGCGTTTCAAGTCAATCCACGAGGCCTGATGAGTATATATGATCCTGATTTGATCTCAATTGTTTGGTGGGATTATCGATGCACGTTCACTACTATGATTATTATCAATATATCGCTATCGTAGTTATCAACAATACATAAATCGCTTCTAGCAATTTCTAAATTATTTTCCTACGGTATTCCTAGCTCATTATTAAGCACGAGCCATCATCATTTTGATAGTGAGTTTCCTTCTCCACAGTGAGCAGCAATTTTTCACCAAACCTATTTTTCGTTTGAGTTGAAGACACTCATTATGGAAAATCGCCAATTGGGAAGAACCATCAAGAGGATTGAGCTCAATCCCAGGCTATAAGCCTCATAGCGACCGCACAGTCGTCTGTGTTCGGAGACGGAGAATTTTTAAAACTATGAGTCTCAACGATGCGCTAAACTCTGGAAGTGCGATCTTAGAAGATTCGACTGGTTCTGCCGTGAATGGCTGTCGTGTTGTCTATCGAATGGGCCATGAGTTGAGCGAGATTGCTAAGCAAAAGTGGACGCAAACTTGCCGCCTCGTGAACACGTCGCTCAGTGAAATATTTCAAGCTTGCTAGGACTACATGATCCTAACTCGCGATAGTTTGCGCATTGTGGATGGGTTGGACAGCAAGCAGTTGAAGAATATCCCCAAGGCGCTTCCGACACTGATTATGCCGTTTTGGGACAATGCAGACACAGCGCGGTACACGATTCCTGCGTGGGACGGCCACGCTTGTATGTTTCGTCTGCAAGGCCAAATTGAAGATGCAAATCGTCAGCAACAGTATTTTGTAGGTGTTGATCAGTTACCCGAGAAAATCGGTAAACAATTATGGGCTACTTCCTCGCCGTTTCGATCCATCGATTGGAAAAGAGTTGTTCTGCGACTTCAAGTTAGACTGTTCACTGAATGTACTGCCGTTCAGCTGAAGTCCCGAGTTCACAACTGCACTTTATTTGTCAGCGCAAACGTCGATCGCAATTTCGAACGTCACTCGTTTTGGATTCTTTCTGTATCGATCAGCTGATTTGAGTGTTGCAACCTGCATATATGACTTCTCGGCATTCGAAATGCATCAGTCATCGCTTTGCTTGGCCGATGGATGATTGCTATGGTGGTACTGCACCGTGGTTACAACAAGGGAGCCAGCAACTGGCATAGCACTGGCCTCGGCAGCATTGCGAATTCTTCCAGATTTACATTTTTGCCGATTGTGATGCTACTGCGTTTGAAAATGATTCTTGCCGTCTTCTTCGCTGTTGGGTGTTCGTTTGAAGAGCAGCAAGGAGTGCTTGCTGACTCTTGGTTTGTGATTTACACTTAAATCGTTTATTTTGTTCTCATCTACGCGAGTCTACTGAACACGCTAACCAAAGTATTGCATCTTCGGATTAACGATGGGATATTTCCTTTCACTATTGTGGTTTTAGTGCCATCCACTTCTTTCGCCAAAATATAACAAGACTCTCATTCGCTGTCGTTGGAGGGCGAATATGAACTCTAGTTGGACCGACCGAATTCGAGGAGATGACATCGGCAGATATTCTTTTTACTAGCGCTCGACTTCGGTTGGGAGGCAACGTTCATTTACTGATTTAGTTGAAGATGCTCATGCTTTCACTCAGTGTTCTATCAGTGCTTCTATCTGAAAACAAGGTCCTTCACACCAAGCGTTCTAGAATTCATAACTCTTGTCTCGCTGAGCAAGTATTGGCGATTCGAGCGTGCAATATTGGTGGCATTGGTCGTCCAGGAAGTGCTTGTGAGTTCAGTCAACATCAGCAAATGCCGACAGCATTGCTGAATGCGTATGAATCGAGTCGGTTGGGCTACGTGGTGCTCGGCGATTGCTTCTTCATGAAGACAGAGGACTGGTGGGTTCTCACGTCCGTGAACCAGATCAAAAGCTTTTACTCGTTGTGAAACCAACGAATCTTGGCATTCCGATTGGAAGAGTGCGGTAACGACAAAGAAGGGAGAATATTTCGACTACTTACTAGTGTTCGTGACCGTGAACTGAATCGCATAGCATGGTGGGACATCGACGCAAGACCATTTTTAGAGGTGATGCGCTTGGTAGCAAACATCCAAGCCACTCGAACCTAGCCTTCGCAACGACTGTGGATTTTGTGATATTTCAAATGTGATTCTGTTTGGTAATAGTGGAATGGTCGGTAATGCATACATGTGTCTTCAACAGATTCACAAAGTATGGGCAATTGTCGAATATTCATTGAACGCTTGAACATTATGACTTCCTCGCCACATTATCTACATCAGTAATTCACAAAGCTTAGGTACCACTTGTTCGATGAGCTTTCTGTGTCTACATACCATGGGCACAAGCTGGTTCATCGCAATGATATTGTTTTTACTATTGGAGTGCATTAGAAGGGCAGTTCTATGGTTGCTTTCTTCTAAAACGTAGTGAATCACCTGAGCCAGCGTGCAATCGACATTGATCTACGGCCTCTCCTCTGGCAGTGCACCGCAGCACGCCTTCTGTTGATCTCGTCTTAAAACGGAAGGTTCATAGAGCGTTTGAGCCGCTCCCAGAGGCTCGAGGGTGCTTTGGACGATGCACCATCAACCTGGAGTTGTGCTTGAGACGTCTCCATGCTCACTCGACTTGCAGCGTCCCACTTCAAATACTCGCGCACACTGTCGGGCATCTCCTCAGGCAGGTTGGGGACCGTGTCCTTCTCGACTTCGGCGACCATTTGCGCCCCAGTGACGCGCTTCTTGCCCTGCAGAACAGTCACACGGCAAAGCGACTCGGCGTACACTTTCCCAGTCACATGGCACAGGAACTGGTGCTGGAAGTAGACCCACTCGTCGTCCCAGTAGATGATCTTGGACTGGATCTCGTATGCGTGGAACGGCGGAATCGCGTGGCGGTACCGAATGGCTTGCGAGCCTGCGATGAAAATGCGCCTGTTCTTCAAAGCCTGGAAGAGAATACCAGAGGACCTGCCATGCATTAACAGTGAGAAACATGCTCAAATGACACCAGGCTTGGGCCTTTTAAGGCCAACGCACGCCGTGTAATGCCAGCGCGCCAACTCCGTCGCGTACAGATACGACGCGTTGTTCAAGTGCAGGTTCACGTCGCAGTCCAAGAATCCCGAACGCGCCCGCCAAACCGCTGGGTAGTGCAGCGCCAGCCCAGGCTTCATGCGGTGCTTGTTGAGCGCTCGATGCACGAGCCCCGCGCCGGCATTCCACAAGATCCGCAGCACCATTTTGGCTTTATGTACCGGAACGGGATGCCAAAGAGATAACTTGATTCAATACATATATAGATTATAATTCATTTTTAATTCCTACTACCTACTAGCGATCGGTAGCAATTTAAGCATAGCTTCAGGTCAAAACGGCTTCACGGACCACTTCCGGATCAGCCGACGGATCGCAATCCGCGTTTTCCGTGATGGCCGGGCAGGCGTCCCCGCCGTAGGCAGCGTACTGAGTGATGGCACGCACGTGGGTCTTCTTGCTGGTCACCAGACTGCAGCCGGACCAGGCGCTCCAGTCGGTGGTCGTGCACTGGATGGTGTCGCAGGCAGCAGTCTCGGTGACAGCGCCACATGCAGCGCCGTTCGACGTAGAGATCACCAGCACCTCTCTCGTGCGTGTCTTGAGACCAGAGTCGTAATCACAGCCGGACCAGTCGCTCCAGTTGGACAACACACAGTCGATGGTGCAGGCGACTTCTTCGGTGAGTGCGCCACAGTCGGCACCTCCGTACATGGGGTACGCGGTAGCGTGTCTCGTGTGCTGCTTCGTGAGCGTGGTCGGATCGCAAACCGACCAGGCCCCCCATTCTGAGACCACACAGTCCACCGAGTCGCAGTTGTCCGTTTGAGTCAACGCCGGACATGCCTGTCCGCCGAAGGTAGCGTGGACCTTAATAGTGCGCGACTGCGTCTTCAGTCCAGTGGAATAGTCGCACGCTGACCAGTCCTGCCAGTCGTTCACTTGGCAGTCCACAGCGGTGCAATATCTGGTCTCGCTCGTGGCTGGGCATGCAGTCGCGCCGTATTTGGCGTCCACGATGATATTACGCGTTCTTGTGGCAGCGCCAGAGGTCAGATCGCAGTCCGAGAAGGTCGACCATGGGCCCATGACACACGCCACGGGATCGCACACGGCCGAGTCCGATAGAGCACCACAGGCGGCGCCACCGTAGATGGGCGTGGTCGTGATGGTTCGCGTGCGAGTCTTTTGGCCTGTAGCGTCGTTGCAAGCGGACCAGGCCGAGTAGTCGCTCATGACGCAGTCAACCTTGGGGCAATAGTCCGATTCAGAGAGGGCACCGCAAGCCGTACCAGCGTACTTCGCGGCAGTCACGACTGTGCGTGATCGAGTCTTGAGGCCCGTGTCCACGTTGCATGTCGTCCAACTTGTCCAGGCACTGAGCACGCAATTGATCGGCGTGCAGTACCCTGACTGCAAAAGAGTTGGGCATGCGGTACCGCCATCCGCTGGATTGACCAGGATGGTGCGCGTCGACGTCTTCAGGCCGGAAGTGACATCACACGCAGTCCATGCGCTCCACGCGGACACCACGCAGTTCACAGGCTTGCACTTGACGGTATCGGTCAAGGCTGGGCAGGCTGCTCCGCCGTACTTCGCAGCTGTAGTAACAGTGCGGGTGCGGGTCTTGGACCCCTTGGAATCACAGGCGCCGTAGTCGCTCCACGCACTGACGACGCAGGCGATGGGCTTGCATTTGATGGAGTCCACTAGCACACCGCAAGCGGTGCCTTTGCCCTTGGGCTGGACCAGGACTGTTCGTGTTCGCGTCTGCTTCATGGTCGATTCATCGCAGGCCGAGTAATCACTCCACGCACTTACGACACAATCCACGTTGGCGACGACTGTTGTAGTCGTGGCCTCGACGCTCTGCGCTATCAACAGCGCAGTGGTGGCTGCATACAGCAGTCTAGATCGCACTAGGACCATGGAAAAGGCTGGCTTCAGGGGTGCCTTGTTTGGCTTCAGCTGTTCTTCACTCGTTCCGTTTGGGTTATGGGGACTCCTTTCAGTCTCCTGAAACATTGCTTCGTCCAAGAGAGTGTGTGAAAGAATAAGAGCGTCAGGCTCGGCATAAGACCCAAGGAACGTTTCTTGTCCAAGCCAAACTTAGGTCGACTCAGTACCAGCGACCACGCTCTGGTCGCGTTGCAGTTGGCACAAGGCCTGGTTATCAGCTTATATTAGCGTTGCGAAAACGCTCATGTTCAGACCATCTATTGTCTCGGACCTTAAAACATTTAGTCGGAAAGTTTTTGTTTTGCAGCACAAATTGCGCCTAATACCCACGCACATCATTGCTCACACATAGCTTCATCTTCCTGCTGCAACTCTAGATACTCTAGAGTAAGAGTTGACGGGAATGGAATCTTGGACGAATCAGACCGAGGGCGCTTGCGTAACACAACGGTTGGCCTGGGGCTTGAACGTGGGCGGGGACGCTTAGACGCAGAAGAATGTGGCTGTGCAGCACGGAGCTCATTCTGAGAGCTGCCACTCGCTGATGCAGAGGACGACCTCGCCCTTCTTAAATCACTCGTTGTCATCGACTTGCTGACTCGAGCTAAGCGCTTGATAGTCTCCATCTCGCGCTTAGCCACTGTCGTAGCAGCTTGCTTTAGCCTGTCGTTTTCTGCACTTAGCGCGTTGATCTGCAATGCATCCAGTGGTTTCACGTGAAGTGGTTACAATCCAATGGGAACTGATGAATCACTTGCCTTTTTCTCTAAACGAAGCGTTCTGGTGTTCAATGAAGTGTTGAGATGATCCACTTCTTTCTTCTTGATGTCTGCAACAACCAGCGTCTGCTCCAGTACATGCAGTTTGCTCTGCATCTGAGTTGCTGACTGGGCCTGCTCATTGATTCGGGACTGAAACATCGACAACTGCTGCTGCAGCCCTTCGACCGTGACTCTTAACCTGTTTGAATCCGCAAGTTCCTTCTCTAGTCCATGCATCTTGACTCGCTGTTTGTTGAGCTTGTCGTTTCCCTATTCAAATCAAAAGGGCCCAACTCAGCTATCCCATTCGCAGTTTGAACGACCGACAGCAAGCCGAACCTTCTTGACATCGGAAACCAGATTGGTGATGATCCGGTGCACTAGATTAATGGGAAGCGATGCGATCAAGGCAGCTGATGGAGGGATAACAATAGTTAGAGATCACATCCCGCTACGCATTTGAAATCACGACAGTACCTTCGTGCTCGGGCTGAACGTAGATCTTGTCCATGCACATGGCTTGGAAGTTCTTGGTGATGAAGCGTAAGCACCTAATCACGGCCTTGTTAGCCGTAAGCTTGTTCCTGTATATTCAGCAGTCATCGCACTTACATATCCATCAAGGACGCGATCGGTTTGGGCTTCTTCGGCGGCTTGACGGGCTGCTTGGCTGCCTCCTCGGCGGCCGCTGCCTGCTCCTGCAGAGCTCGACACCGGCGCACGTGGATCGGCAGTGAGGCGGAGCCGAAGCCCTCGTGACAGTGTGGACACACGGACATGGACCTGCGCCCGATGCGAGAGCCCAGCGGCTCTGAGACGCGCAACGCCGCCAGCGCCTCGGCGTTGGCCGCATCCATTTGCGATCTGCTCAATCTGAGCGTTGTGATTGGTGGAAAAAGAGATATGGAACCATCATTCTGGATCGCTCCACCGTCATTCTGGGATCCATAGGCAAATGGACAGCAGCAGCATCGAGCAGCTCCGGGCGCAGGGCAACGCGTGCTACCACGACGGCCGGTATGAGCAGGCGCGCGCGCTGTACGCGAGTGCGTTGGATCTTCTGATACATCGACACCAGGAGGACGGGTCGCTGGATCCTGAGAGCGCTCTGGAGCACCGCGAGGCGGTCGCGCAATTGTACTCGAACCGCGCGCAAGCGTTCATCCAGGAGCGCGACTTCGCAGCTGCGCTACGCGGTAAGCGCGTTCTGTTTCCGAGTGTGCTGTGCTATGTCCTTGTCTGAGCAACGTGTATGGTATCAGATGCGAAGCAGGCGCTGGCCTGGAATGCCGACAGCGAGAAAGCACGAATGCGTGAGCTGGTGGCGCTGGAGAACCTGGAGCGGTTCCATGTCGCACTGGCAGCAGTGAACGCGATTCTCGATCGATCTGGTGTGCGTGATGAATGGCCTGCGCTCTTTCAGTACGCCATCACGGCCCGGCGTCGACTGCGGAAGAATATCCAGAGAGATCAGGAGGTGGCGGTCCAGGAACTAAATCAGATGGGCAAAATGGTGCATGAGAACCAACAGCTTCGCATCAACTTGGGCTGCTTGCTGCCGTCGCAGCTGCCGCTGGACCATTTCACCGACGTGCTTGTGAATATTGGGAATGAGTTCGGGCTGTTCCGTCGCAGTTATCTAGCGCCAGGCGAGCGTATTTATCTGCGAGCCACACTGCGTAACAATGACGACAACAAGTTCAAGCTCGTTGTGCAGGATCATCCAGATAATGCGGGCTCTGCAGCAAATACGCGCGAGGATGGATCGCTCACGCTTGACGATCGCGGCAAAGTCCAGTTCCGAGCCGCAATCACGCTGCGCGACCAGTCTTTGGAAGAGGACGCCGAACGCGAGAACATGTCTCTGATGGTCACTGTGCATGCGGACTCAGCGAGCAAATGGAACTTGCTTGGCGTGGTCTCGCTTCCATTCAAGGCAGTTGCTGCAAACAGCGCCATACTGGAAGGATACACAGGCGCACTCGGTATCCACTGTTGCCGCGCTGTGGCTATGCCTGGCTTGGATCGAGAGATTATTCTTGCTGAATCGCCAGGAAGCCTGGGTATGTGCCAAATCAAGCCCTGGTCAGTATGTTTGAGGCGCACTTACTCACTATCTTGCGCCTTTGTAGGCATCGGGGGCAAATTGTGGGACTCGTGCCTTGTGCTCACGCGATATCTGTCAGACCATCAAGATTTACTTCGCAACAAGCGCGTTGTGGAGCTGGGTAGTGGCATTGGCCTTGTTGGCATTTATTGCGCTAAACTCGGCGCTGCCCGCGTTACGTTGACAGACATGGAGGTGAGAGAGTTGCGTAAGGTTTCCAAGAACTGGTGCATTTGTATTCTGATGGCAATATTTGTATCCATAGGATGTCGTCGAGCTATTGACGTACAATATCGGCCTGAACTTTACTCAATCAGCCAGAGGAGAATCTGATCACTACGCGCACGCAGAGCCTCATCCGTGGGGAACGTCGATCGTCAATCTTCCGGAGAATCCAGAGGTCATCGTTCTTTCGGACGTCGTGTACGACCCAGACGGGTACGTGCCACTGGTAACGTCACTGGATGCTCTTGCGCGTCCAGAGACAACGATTCTCATGGCTCATCGCTCGCGAAACCCCATGGAGCACCAGTTCTTTGCGCTCTTGGGAGAAAAGTTCCATTACGAACTCATCGACTGGGCAAGTGAAGTGAAGGGGGAGGCCGATTCCACATCCTCGGCAAACAACTCGGTGCTCCAGGACGTCAAGATCTTTCGTTTGCAGCGCAAATAAAGATTAATAGAAAAATAATTACCAGCATACTGTTGTTTGGTTATCGAATTGGTTGAGCATCGATATCCTTCCTACCAGCAAAGATCTTGAGGTCGAGGAGCGTTCAATGTTGTCCGCGAGCGTGTGGTACCGTACAATTTGTACGGTACATTTGATTACAGAGCCCCGTTGTACGGTACAACAAAGGGGCTCTGTAATCAAATGAATACGGTACTCATTTCAAAAGATGGAAGAGTTAGCCTCAAAAGTCTTCTTGTGCTGTTGATGAAAATAGCCCAGAGGCTTCATTACTCTTCCGGTCTGAGCAATCCGGTTTATCACTGGTACCGCCGTCTGTCACGCATTAAATACCGCTTGCCCTTTCGTCATCATGCAGCGTCTGTGGGTGTCGACCTCGCTGTCGCACACAGCCACGAATCAAGTCGTTCCAGTTGGCCCAACAGCAGATCCCACGGGACCGCTATCCAATGGAGGCATCGCGAACAGGGAAACACCAGTCTTGGGACCTAGAATCTTCAGGCAGCAATTCCAGCACCAAGGCACTTGGCCCAAAGTTACCATGGTTGAGATCGCCAAGGCGATCTACAACTGGTTGCTACTGCTATTTCTCGTCTTTCTTGTCATCTCGCAATTGTTGGCTGTAGTTTGGACCAAGTCTGTCACCACTAACGTCGCTGTGTACGGACAACCACCAGGGTTGGGTACATACTCGATCGGCAATAAGTATGACGAGCCCTACAGCGACCGCGTTCTGGTCTGTATTCGTCGAGGTCGTCACTATGCCGCAGCGCCACTGAATGAACTGTACGAGGCGTCAACCGCCTTGATAGAAGACACCACAGGCACAGCAGTCCACGGCTTCCGGGTCGTGAATCGCTCTGGTCTTGCTATTAATCGCCAGTCGATCAACACGTTTTCAAAGACTTGCACGCTGATTGGAACGACGCTTGGCTCCATTCTTACTTCCTGCCGAGCTTTGGGGTACACAAGACTCGTTGAAGACAATCTACGCATCGTCAGAGGCGTCAACAGCAAAACTGTCAAACGACTCCCTGGTACATTGCCCGTAATTATCATGCCGTACTGGGATAATGCGCTCTACGGTCGATATGCGATCCCTGGTTATGATGGAAGCTCGTGCATGTTTCGCCTGACAGGGACGTACGACGGATCGTCAACCACACAAGGCTTCATGTACGCGACCAACCGCGTAAATCGAGAGAGAGCACTTATCAACTGGCTCGCAACCTCGAACGGATCGTGGCGCAATGGTTGGTTTACCTCGTCTGAAAATACAAGCTGGAACTCTGACATTGTCAGCACTGGTGTGAGCAGCAAGTATGGTTTTAGTGCCCGAATGTTCAATACATCGACTGGACATGAGCTGGATTGCCTCCATTCTAATGATTGTCCAACGACAGTATTGCAAGAGCGATGGGGGGACAAATTTGTCACGTCCATAGTCTCAGTCAACATGGATTCCATCACGGTCTCCAATGGTACGCGCTACGGACTGTTTTACCTGCAAACCAGTGGCTACGATGTCGTCTCCAACGTGTATGACTTGGGTACCTTTATCTCAAACGCATCACTACTCATGCTCTTGATGCGCTGGAGTGCTGCAATGTGGGCACTGCACTATGGCTACTACAAAGGCGTAACCAAGTGGTACAATTCCGGTCTCGGATGTGTAGCCAACTCGTACAGCCTGGTAATTCTACCTGTGACAATGATCCCGCGGCTTAAAACCGTTGTGGCAGCGTTTTTCACGGTCGGGTGCGAGTTTACCGGTGAGCAGAGAGCGCTATCCGACTCGTGGTTCGTGATGTACCCATCGATCGTGGCAGTCATTCTCGTTTACTGCAGTCTACTCAACCTTCTGGCCAAAGTCACGCGGCGACGCATGAATGACTGGACATTCGCCATCACAATATTCGTGCTGAGCGCGATGCATTGGTGCCGTCACGACATAGCGCAATCCCAAAAGTTTGGCTTCGACGGTCGCCTCAGCACAGTCGTGATGTCGGACGATATCGAGGGAGCGACGCTTCTGGATTTTTTCAAAACAGATTTAGCGCTGCGATTGAATGGCAACGTCACGCTGTTACTCCAGATGAAACTCGTTCTGATCTGCTTCAACCTACTGCCCCTGATCTGCTCCAAGAATATGTCCTTGCGCTGCAAGCAATCAAGAAGCCACCGATCGTGCGCAATCGAAAAGGCATTGGCTATCCGAGCGTGTAATTCGGGTGGCATTGGTCGGTCGGGATTATACGAGACTCAGTCTGAAAGCACGGGCAGTAAGGCACCCGTCATAATGCTAAACGCTTTTGAGTTGATTCGACTGGGCTACGTGGTCATTGGAGACCGATACTTGATAACGTGGGAAAGCTGGCTTGTTCTTACGTCTATGTCTACATTGCGCAAATTTTACCAGCTATGGAACCATCGCGTCGTTGTGTTTGATGTGCTTCAACCGGCGGAGGGTGATGGCTACACAATCAGTGAAAGACCACAGCTATACAATTTGAACGACCCTCGACTTCAAGGTCTTCGCTGGTGGGACATCGACGCTCGACCAATTCGATAGCTCGGTATTTATTTTTCTAATGGATTTCATTCGCGCTGCAAACAAAATATCTTGACGTCCTGGAGTACCAGTTCGTTTGTCGAGGAGGTGGAACCGACGTCCTCCTTCGCCTCGTTGCCCAGCTGATGAGTTCACCCATATTCAAGTAAATACAATCCTGCTGATTTTGAACTGAGAAATATGTCGCCGTTGAGTGATCCGAAATCAAACGTCCAGTAAAAGATTAATCGCAAAAAAGAAAAAAAAATGAGCACCTTTGGTTCTGTATCAAGCGCTAATGAGTATATTAGGGGGTTTCAAAAGTGTGCTGCTCCTATCACAGTGTTTCAACTTATCTTTTTCATTATTTTCATCCCATAATATAATCAGCATCAGCCCACCTTGAGAGCTGGATGATTTGGAAAATGAGTAGCTCATTTATACAAATTTAAAGTCATATGCAAAAAGATATAAGTTTTCGGCTGTGGACTACTTATTATCTCAGTTCAAATCTACTGTTTATGTGAGACTTACGTGATTTTTTTTTCCTCATTTGGAGACGTTTGAAACTCCCTATTATCATCTTGTTAGGATTCGTCTCGAGTTGATGAACGGCTTCACGGTTCATGAAAATGAAGTTCCGATTAGTCTTGTCTGAATCAGCTTCAAGTACCTCAACAGTCACTCAAGCTTGTCAATAGCCAAAAACTAAAGACCCATTTATACTGTGAAAATATAACTCATCACAAAAAGGGGGGGCTTGCTCTTAAGGGCAGTCTTGTGAATGTGTTCACTGCTTCTTAGTACTTTAATACGAAATGCGCCGTCAATCTGCAATCGTGGATATTCGTATTCTTACTTTGACGCGACAAGATTTACTTTGATTTAGGCTTCCCCTAAAGCACTAGCGTCACGAGATTCGTACCTGAAAGAGGAGGGATCGCGCGAAGTGTAGCGGAGACAGCACGGAATGCAGCGGGGATCGCGCTCAGCACGACAGTAATGGCGCGCATCGCGATAACGAGTATGACCGGGATCGCCTTGAACATAGAGATGATCGCATACTGCAGCGCGGCTAATGCAAAGGGGACCGAATAAATCGTATAGTTGGTGACTTCGGCTGTTGCGGGGTTCGACGTAGAATCAAACTTACACAATAGAATCAAACTTACACAATAGACTCCCAATCGAATCCAGAACAAAAGAAACGATGGTGAAGATGAATTTGAGGAGACCGGAGCCCTAGTTGATGAGATGAGGCATCGCGCGGCGTAGAATTCACAGCACAAAAGCAGCAACCACATAGATCATAACACCGAGCACTTTGAGCAGAGTAGGAGCCACAGCGGCCGCAGCGTCAAGGATCACCTCCGAGCACGGAAAACGCGGTCATAATCACAATGGGGATCGCACTCATCACAGTACAGAATATCACATAGATCACAACAGTGATCACGGCAAGCGCAGCGAAGATCGCATAGATAACAGCGAGTATCAACTCTTCCATCTGCGGGCCCAGGTGGGGCCGGAGCAATTATTATCCAAGTACACCAAGTCACGTCAACCTTTCGACCGATTTGGGCCGGCAGCATCTCAAATGCAAGGAAACTAACCACGAAAAACTACGCTGAATTCGAAGGTCTGATAACAGGGCTGACAGCGGCAAAAGCATTAGACATTCACGCCATTCATGTTGTTGGCGACAGCAACCTCATCCTCAGACAGATGAAACGACGAAAGGAACCTAAGAACCCACGTCTAAAATCGCAATATGTGGTTGCAGGGCCCAAGTCGAGGCCAGAAGCTGGGGCCATCACTACTCCCATTCTGTCTGGATGGGAGCAATGGCTACATCCTGACACGACTCAGTGGCTGAGCAACAGGCCCGATGAGGAAGACCCTAAGGCCATCAATGTCACCTGGTCTTACCAGGAGGCATCACGGTGAAGACAAGGGCGCCCAGCCGCATTCGCGGCTGCGGGCGCAACCACGCTAGACCCGGCACCAGTAGCGCCGCATATATGTACGCAATACGGATATTAGTCGATCACTTTCCAGTATAGTAGCTTCCTAATATACCTCATTATAAAACTGCGACCGCCATTGGCCAACCAAATCTCGCTTCTTTTCGGAAATAGGCACCCGCACTGCCTAATTCCTCCGTTCGATTCGGTATGCGTTCTCCTGTAGCTGCTTGTGGGTGCATTTTCAACCCATTTGCTCTGCACCACAGGAAAAGTTAGCAGAAAATTCACTTGGTGTGTGTGTGATTTGCATGAGTGTTGGTCGTTTTCTTCGCTCCGTAACGAACGTTGGTTACATAACCCGCCCCCTCTCGAAGCGTCTGTCTGATTGAAGTCAGAGTGCGAAAAGCAACGCGACGCGACACCGACGATGACGCTGGCGGCAGCAGCGGGAAGGAGAACACCAGAGGGAGAAAATCAGCGCCTGCAGCAACTGATAGAGCGCGTGAGGAGCGCATTCACCTTGGCTGGGGCCACGGAGCAGCCGCAGTCGCTGCCCGAGGAGGTGGAGGAAGGCAACGTTGAGTACAAGTTACAACTGCTCGACCCAGCACCTGGTACGAACGACGACAACAACATTCAAGCGCGCGGCTGGCGACTCTACAATGTAGATTTTGCCATCCGCTCACCTCACGTATTTCCTCTCTTGCCTTCATGGAGTGCTCCGACGGCGAAATCAACATTGTAGAATCGTCAACCACGCGTTGAATGCTTCCCGCACCACCCGCTGAAGAGATGAGCGGTAGAGTTAACGCTATCATGGATGTGGTGTTAGACCGAGTGAAGCACTTGACGACGCAGCTACACTGGCGGTTAAACGAAGGCAACGGCACGGCGTTCTATGAGATTGGTGTGCGGGACAATGGAGAGGCGATCGGCATTTGCAAGCAGTCGATGATCAAGTCCCTGCAAACGCTCTTTGGGTCCGTACATTTTCGAAAAGAGGAAGATCGTGCGTATGTAGGGGATGATCACTTTTCCTCCTTGCAGAATGTGCCAAGTGATGCCGGCCGAGCTCTCGATTGTGCGTTTCCGCGACGGCCTTGAGCCCCAGCACAAATCTGTGTGCATGCAGGTCACGAGAACGCTGGAAAAGCATGCGAAGAAGCAGCTGCGAGGTACAGCTCATGCTCTGCCTTCTTTCGCTGCCACTTTGGTGTTACTGATGTTGCGCGTGACACTTGGATCTCTACAGTATCAGTGATTGGCGCTTTTGCAAGTGGCAAATCGACGTTGATAGGGGTGCTGACGCGTGGCTGTCTGGACGACGGCAATGGACTTGCACGGATGCAGGTTTTCAGGTGAGACTTAGTTTAGTGTAGCACAGTCGTTGTCATCTGCGGGTTACTCCCGGTTCAACTACAGACACCGCCACGAGATCGAAAACGGACGAACTTCCAGCATCAGTGAACACACGATCGGTAAACCTGAGCAATGGGACTGTTTTCGTTCAGAGTGACATGTAACTTATCTGAGTGATCATATCTAGGCATTACGCCAGATGGCCGTTTTAGTTGCGCCGATGGCTTTGAAGACTGCGATTTTCGAGAAGAAGAGGCCGCTGAAGATGTCAAGCACCTGCTGACCTTCAGTGATCTTGCTGGCCACAAAAAGTATTTGAAGATCACAGGTGAGAAAGAGGCTCATCTTGGAATGCGCCCCGCGTGACGCTCATATATGTTATTGCTAGCATCTGGACTGGCGAGCCAATTCCCGGATTACGTGTTGCTGGTTGTTGACAGCACAAAAGGAGTTGAAGGGATGACGCGTGAGCACATCAAGATTGCGACAGCTTTGGAGGTACACTGTTGTATTCTTGAATGAAGTCATCTCTGGAGAGCTAATGGTTTTGCGACATATTTGACAACCTAGGTTGCAGTATTTGTCGTTCTGACCAAGACAGACGCTGCTTCATCGATGCGGATACAACAAACAATTGATGAAGTCACAGATCTGCTGATGCCATGCTGTCCAGAGAAGCATGTCGTGTGCATACAGAGCGACAATGAAGCATGTACTCACAACGAATTGGTTATTCCGCTCTTTCATGTGTCCAACGTGGGCGGAGCCGGGCTCGATCTTCTCCAAGGATATCTGGCATCTCTGGAACCAAAGCGGGTACGCTCTGCTTGAAATGATTTTAGGTTATTGCCGAGCTGACGTTAATTCGTCGATTCTGTGTTAGATCTGGTCGTCTCAGCGCTCAATTGCTGCTGAGTTTCAAATCAACAAGGCCTACGATATTGAAGACACTGGAACTATCGTCACGGGCTTGATGCAAAGGTGAGGATTTCCAATCGAACTAATTGAGGATGCTTCCAGTGATGACACTAACACTTGTTTGTTGTTTTTCTATCAAATCAATAGTGGAACCATATCGGTTGGAGAGACCATGCTTCTTGGACCGGACGGCCGTGGAAACTTTTGCGAAGTTGTGGTGGACAATATCGAGGTTCAGCGAAAACCTGCAGAATACCTCAGTGCTGGAGAGGCTGGCGCCATTCTCATTAGCTTCCCTACAAGGACAGATATGAGTGCCTCTCTTGTTCGCAAGGGGATGATGCTGATCCATTCAAGTGCGCGTCCGGAAGCAAGTCTCCAGTTTGATGCTGAAGTCCAGTTCTTGCTTGATTCACCCATCATTCGTGAGAATTATCAAGCTGTGATCCACGCAGGGCAAGTTCGACAGATGGCCAAGCTGGTCCATGTGGGTGGCAACAATTTATCTGATCCCACCGCGACTCCCGAGTCGCAGCTGCACCGAAAAATATGCCGCTTCGAGTTCATGTACTGGCCCGAGTATCTGCGTCCTGACTTGCCACTGGTGCTGCTGGATGGCAGTGCCCACGGTGTCGGAAAAGTGGTTCGAGCAGTGACAGCGAGCGAACATATACCAAGAGTGTGCACATTCTAGTGATCAAAGGCCAGGAGAGACATAACGAAGAACGCAAGTGACCAAAGCACCAAGTCATTGAACACAATAATACTGTACACAGATATAAGGAAGAAAGCTCTCCGAAACGAATGCAAGTGAAGCATGGGTTGATGTTCCCCCCTCAAAGTTGGTTGGGTCAGCTGAGTCATATGAGATTGCGCTTATGTACTCTGGTTCTAAATACAGATTTCAGGTGATCAAGCTCAGAAATAAAGCATGGGAAGCTAAATCGAGCGTGTGTCATAAGGCTGACGGGACTCAAGCAAGCCTTCTCCCTGCCTGGGAGATATCCGATGCGCAACCAATATGATGCGCCAGACGGCGGCGACCATGATCAAGACAGTCACTTCCCTGACGACATGTCAAAAGATTATGGCTTGCAGCTGGATTTAAAGGTGATGCAGAAGGGCAGTGACCACCAGTCGAACCATGAAGGCTTGTCGGACGATGCGCCGTCTGGAGAGATGTCGATGTCCAGGGCAAAGAAGGTCAAGGCTCGGAAACGGAAAGGACCCAGAGCTCAGACGATCGAAGAGGTGTTTGCGACCATCAGCACCGTGCGGTCGTCGGGGCTTAATCCACCCCCTGAACGCATTGTGCTGACTCCACGGTCAGCAGAGGCATGTCTGCGCTGTGGCGTAAACCCAGAGACGCTCAAGATTAGAGACTTGGAGTCGTTTTATGACCCTGACGTGGCTCCAGCGGTGCAGAGAATGCGCCACGAGGCCTACTCAATGCGTCGCCATGAAGAAATGAAAGCAATCCGTCACGACAAAAAAAACATCCTTGCTGCTGAAGACGCAGGTTCGTCTTCGCCGCCGACAAATGTGTCGCCACTGCAGCAAGGCAGGCAGAAAGCGAAGGGAGAACAATCCGCTCACTCGTCTCCAGAAAAAGTAGACTCGTTGTCTCTTCTGGATATTGAGAGGAGGCGAATGGAAAAAGTCCGCCTTCGACAGGAGCGTGAACTCGAACAAATGCTGGATTTCGAGATGAAGATGAGCAAGATTCAAGAAGAGGCCAACGACAGAATCGAGCGCGAACGCCGACTGAACGAGCAACGTGAGCGAGAGCGCATGCGGTATGCCCAAGAACTCAGCGAGGAAAAGCGTCTTCGAGAGATCAAGAAAAAAGCACAGCTCGACGCCGAGGAGGAACGACGAAAGCTGGTTGCAACTGAAATGGCACAGCGAGACCGAGAGTTGGCTGAGCAAAAGGCCAAACAGGATCGCTTGCGCCGCATTGAAGCCAGGGAAAGAGAAGAGGAACGGAAGCGCAAGGCCGAAGAGCACCGAAAAGCGTCTGAGCTGGCGTTGAAGCAGCAGCAAGAAGAGATCAGTGAGCGCTTGAACGATCTTGCGCTCGCCGAACGTGCCCGCAATGAAATGCTGGAGCAACAACGCATTGAACGGGCAAAGGAGATGGACGAACGGAGACGGATTGTATCATTGCGTATCCGGAAGAACCTGAAGCAGTCGAAGAAACTGGAGCTCCAGCGCAAGCGAGAGATCACCCGCAAGCAGGAAGAAAGCGAAAAGTTACGCCAAGAACATGAAGCTGAGATGGATCGCCAACGAGAACTAGCCCATCGGCAGCAGCAGATGATGGAGCGAAAGCGCCAGATGGTACTTGATGAGGCGCGGCGAGAAGAGGAAAGGAAAAAAGAAATTCTGCTTCAGAGACAACGCGAGGTGGAACAAAATGTGCAGCATGTCCAGGACACTCAGAGTCACCAGTTGGCGCTCAAGAAAGAATACCGACGCATTCAGCATCAGCTCAAGCTGGACAAAGTCGAGCGGATGAAGCGTATTCAGGAATACAAACGGGTCGAAACGCTGCGCAAAATGCAGGAAACCGAGCAGCGAACGGAAGCCATGCTGAGCGAGAAAGACGAGCTGATCAAGCGGCGAAAACAGCTCGCAGTGCGCAGCAAAATCCAGCGTGATCTGATCATGCGCACGATGGAGAATGTCAAGATCACCAAGAAGTGGAACCAGGCGTCCAAAACGATCGAAAAGGTCATGGGCAAGTCGTCCTCGCGGTCACCATCGCCCACGCGATCGATCAATGGCTACAGCCGGCCGAAATCAGGCAGCTCGATCACGCGCCAGACCTCTCTGCCGAATATTTCGAGACCACACACGCCAACTGCCGGGCTCTCGCACAGCAAACAGTCTCAGTCCAGTGTGTTTCGGCCCCCATCACCGCCACCTACGCGCACAGCATTCAAATTCACTAAAGAAGCGCAAGAGGCAGCTACTACTGGAGGGTCTTCGGTTCAGCCGTACTACTCGCCATATGATCGGGTTCCCGATCTGCTTCGACGTCAGAAGAACAAAAGCCACGTAACTAGATCCGCAGCGTTTGAATGAGACTGTGCTGATAAGTTTGTGCATTGAGGCACCTGATACATCGTTTCTTCTCGGGCGCCATTTGCGTTCTGGGACGTAAGAAAAATGTTCGAGACTCACTGAACACACAGCTTTCTATTGAACTAATCTACTGGAGAGAACTTCATTTCTGAGTTATGTCTATTCTTTATAAAATATGTACTTCTTGCCAACCAAAGGCGTGATATATCACAAAGTGGATCGTCGTTTTCGTCGCCGTGGAGGTGCCGATCCAAATAGATACTGGCCTTGGAATTTAGGACAAGTTCTTGGGCTTCATGATGAGAGTTCTCGTACGATAAGCCAAATGGGTTTAAGAGCTCAGCAAGAGTCACCAACATGATGAACTAACTAATATACAGAAGCATATGGCACTCTCCCAACCAAAGGATCTTGTGGATTTGTCCGGCGGCGAAGGGATCACACTCCGTTCGAAATGTCCAAGAGGCGCTGCGTAATCAAGACTGATTTCTTCCTGGAACTTTTTTCTGGAGCGTAAATTACACGTATGCCATTCTGTATATTCCCAAAAACTGCAAACAACCATAATTATGGTTCCTTCGAAATTATTAACTTAAAGAATATCAACGTGATAAAGAGGGTTCGCGGACCCGCAATCAGTGATTAGTCCGTTCCCGCTGCCCACGAAGAAAAAGGAAAGTCGCTTTCCTTATCCGGTCTGTTTGTTGACAGGCTCTGTGTTATAGATGTGCTCAATTAAGCTAATACAGTTTTTTTTCAATCATGTTCAGCCATGAAATAAAACCTCTCAAAAATGAAATGATAGATATCAGTTGGTCCTTCAACGCGCCCTACACTGTACCGTACTGAACGGTGATGTTGCAACATGCGTAAAAATATGATACCAAGTCAAAACGTAAAAAGAAAATTCCATGTAAAATAAACCTAATAGAAGCCCCGAAAATGACCTCCGTGATGATCAGCTATTTTTGAGTGGACATGAAAGCGCGCATTGTGCCCACACCGCAGCGAAATCAAGCTCCAGGCTATTGCAGAGCTGGAGTCAGATGCGGCGGTCACAGATGTGGCTCACCGGTACAAAGTCAATCGCTCTAATGTGTGGCGTTCGGGGCGCGCTATTGAAGTCATTGCAAGCGCAGACCCCAGGCGTAGCTTCGTCTGCGAAAAGCCGAGTCCTAGCCGTGCGTTGAGTGACACGGCTGAGAGCACGTAAGTCTTTTCTTTTTCTTTATGTGCTCTATGTGTCATTGTGTGCTTACAAACTATTATGCTCTTATAGTCTAATTGAATGGATCAGGCTCATGCGCACAGAGTGGTATCGCTGTGTGAGTACTGAGTGTGTGCGCGTCATGCTTGGCCGCCTAGCCCCGCGTTACGTCGCAGACAGCAGCGAGATGGCCGTCACGATGTATATTCATCGTTTTTTGGCTCCCCGTGGACTCGCTCTTCGTCGTATCACGCACCGCGGAACGACGAGACGAATTGAGCTCCAGCAAACAGCAGATTATTTTGCGAGCGTTATCAGCATGGGCATCGAAAGCGACGTCTTCTTCTCTCGGTCTCTGCCGAGTCTGAGCCGTCTGGACCGTGTTTATAACATGGATCAGACGGTAGTCTATATAGACATGCTGCCGAAGACGACAGTTGACATCATTGGCGTTAGAAATGTGGACGTAGTGCAAGGTATGTTTAGATTGATGGCTGCTCTGATAACCATATTGATAATTAATGTAAATGTATATAGGGATATCTATCAATTCATTTCGTGCATCCATTTTCCTTTGCGTGTCTTCATCTGGACTGAAACTGCGCCCACTAATTGTGTTTGCAAGCGTCCGTGACGCAGAATTCGGTGTTCACCATGAGCTTTTAGCTTCACCATCGTTTGATTGGGAGCGCAGCTATGACACGGTTCAGCCGAACGCCTATTGCGACTACGAACTCATGCAAGAATGGATTTATGAGGTGTGGATGCCTGAAATTTCGTCAAAATCTCTGCTTCTATTGGATAGCCTAAAGGTTCATCAGATGAAGCCCGTTAAGCGTGCTTTAGAGGAAGAGCGTGCGACTCGCGTTGAGTTTGTTCCTGCTGGTGAAATTGGCCTTTGCCACCTTTGGATCAGTCTGTTATGAAGGCTTTCAAAGACAAGTGCCGTTCGCTGTATGTTCATGCATGCATATCGAGAGGCTTTTGCACCACGGCAGAAATGCGCCATGCTAGGATTGCTTGGCATGTGATCGACGCATGGGAAGCAATCTCTCCGGAAACAATTCGCCATGGGTTCATGAAGGCTGGATTCATCAGCACTGGCCCCAGAGACCAGAACGGTATGTTATTTGCAACAGAAATAGAACACTTGCAGTGATTGTGGCTGTAACCTGTTTTGATTTAATCTTGTCATCTTTTGTAAATAAACTTCAGGGAGAAGGGGAGCACCTATAGAATTGAGCGTAAAAACCTCCGTGTTGCATTATTTGTGTGCGTTGCACCTTCGCCGTTAAGTACGGTACTGGCCAAAGTCAGCTTCCTTCATTTTTACGTACTTTAGCGGATACAAGAACCACATCGGCCACATTAAATTTAGTTTTGATAAGGTAAACGATCAATTATGGCACGTTTCTCGAGCATATTCAAGAGTTCGAAAAAAATATCGTACATCACAAAACTGAGTCAAACAAATCATATAAAGACAATCTCAATATACAGATAAAGGTGGTGAATACTTTCGTGTTTAAAAGTAAGACAAAATGAGAAAAATGGAAATGAATAAAAAGCTCCTTCAAAAAATGTAAATTTCAGGTGAACCAGTTTGTGGCACGATTTCTGCTGCAGGATCTAGTCTTCCTGCGAGCAACAGCTCTTTCGTAAGAAGCCTTCCTGCGACGTCTACCGTAGTTCTCTGCCTCTTTGGCCTTGGTTCTGGTGCACGAGTAGCGTCAAGCCATCTGAGCGCACCTTGTCCACCACAGCACTCTTCCGAACCAGCCACGCTGCGGTTCCAGACTCCCCTTTAACACCGCCACTGCGGTAGAGCTTCAAATGACACAGGCCACAAACCAGTGGTTCTAAAATCATTCACGGCGCTCCGGGCAATATATGATTGCGCCGCGATACGTTTCACATGCAATACGGATAGCCTCGGTCCTGTGCACCGTAGGACCGAGGCTATCCGTATTGCACAAACGAGCTTGTAACTGGGCTTGAACGATGTCCTTGAACGATTTGAACAGAGCTACATCGAGCGGTTGGAACAAATGGGTCGCCTTGGCCGGTAGAGCGACGAGGAGAATCTTCAGCTTGGTGCAAAGTTCAACTGCTCCTATAAAAATAATACCCCGTCAAAAAATAATATAAATATACGATCAACTTAAGGAGAATATCAAAGCACTTACCAAGATCAATGTGTGGGGGGCTGTTGTCCACGATGGGTAATACGGGCTTCTCAACTCCCTGCAAATAGACCTGCTCAGAAAAGAACTGCAGCCACAATTTGAAAATGTCCCTGTTGCTGAACCCTTTCAGGGCGCTAGTAACATAAGCATTCTCAATAGAAAGGCAGGGGGGGGGGGGGGGGGGGGGGGGGGGGGGGGGGGGGGGGGGGGGGGGGGCGGGGGGGGGGGG